>JARFXV010001176.1:202500-234055 GCA_031761425.1 Cosmopolites sordidus
CACTGATAGGAGGCTTATTGGACGGTAGTTCTTTAAATCTTCCTGTGCTCCTTTTTTATGTAAAAGGATCACTTCTGCATTTTTCCATAAGTCCGGTACTTTTTGTTCTTTGAGGCATTTTGAGTATAATTTTGCCAGTGTTTTATGTAACGTCCGACCACCAGCTTTTAGCATTTCGACAGTTACACTATCCTTTCCTGGAGCCTTGCCGTTCTTCATCAATTCTATAGCATTTGTTACTTCCTCCACTAGGATATCTGGCATTATATATTGTTCTTCCGTGGGTATTGCTGTCCCTGACTGGCTCTGATCTTCATATAACTGGGAATAAAACCTTCTGACAATCTCTAACATTTGGGTACGCGTCCTGCACACTGTGCCATCCTCACGCTTTAAAGCATATATTTGCGTTCTTTTGTTTCTCAGTTTCTGTTTAGCTTTGTTAATTCCTTTGTTTTCTTCCAGGGTTTTTTGCACTAGCTGCATATTGAATCGGCGCGTGTCCTCTCTGATACGTTTTCTTATAGTTTTGCAGAGCTCAGTGTACTCGACCTTGCCAAAACGACTACCTGCATTTCTCATTGCTCGCCGTTTCTTCATTAAATCAATGGTCTCACTGGAGATTTTTGTTTGTTTGAGACATTTTTCCTCTGGTGCTATTGAAGCAGCCGTTTGAAGTACATTGTTGGCGATTTCTTCATATTGAACTGATATTTCCACCTCCTCTGGATATTGTAACGCAGCAAACCGGTTTGACAAAGCAATCTCAAAATCGCTTCCTCTCTCCAGCAGTTTTCCAGAATCCACCTTGCCCTTCTTTGATCTTACCATTTTTTCGCGCTCTTTTCGACAGTCAATCCGAACCCTTGCTCGTACAATTCGGTGGTCACTTCCAACATTAAAATTGTTAAGGACAGTACAATTGGTAAATATTGTTTTATCGTTGGTCATGATGTAGTCAATTTCGCTTGTGAGCCCAGATGGACTTTCCATGTCCATTTTCTGCTGATATTTTTCTTATAGAATGAATTCATAATATATAGTTCTTGTCCTTCAGCAAAATCAACTAATCTGTCACCTCTATTGTCTGGCTCACCAGTTCCATATGGGCCAGTTGCATTTTCGTCTGTTCTTGTTGTTCCATATATATATATATATATATATATATATATATATATATATATATATATATATATATATATATATATATATATATATATATATATATATATAACCTCAACAAAACCATTTGTTTGCCAGAAGTATTTGAAGAAATAAGAAAAAACAACCAGCGGGCCAGGATCATTCTTCAGCATGACAATGCGAACTCTCACACATCGGATTGAACTTGAATCGAATTCAAAATTTGACTGGTCAAAAAATCGAATTGATGTTGATGTTGTTGTTGAATCAATTGATTGATGTACAGTCCTGATTTGGTACTTCTTTTTGTTTCCGTCCGTGAAGAATAAACTCGTGGTTAACGATTTTCGACGCTCGAAGAACCGGTTAATGTGTTTAAAATTCTAAAATGTTTTGGAGATACCTTAATCGGAATGGAAAAACGACTATGAAAATTGGTTCAAACGTATGCAAAAGTGTATCGATCATCGCGGAGGGTATTTTGAAAAATAATAAAACCATTTTCAATGATAAATATTTGTTTCTATTTATTATTCCGGATATATAAATAGCACCATTCGTATCTAGAATGTCTATAATACTTAATTGGCGACTAAGTACAATATCTTTGATTTTGGTAATGTTTTCTTCATTGTTTGACGTAAAAGATTTTCCTGAAATAGATACATCTTCAACTCTCTTCTACCATCACTAAAATCCTTGTGTTATTTGTAAACTTTCATTTTTGGCAACCAGCACTGGAATTTTGTTTTTTAGGCAAAATTTAATTCAAATTCTTTGCTCGATTAGATTAGCCATTTAAAAAAAAAACACTTTATAAGCGGTACAAAGACTGTAGTGACGATAGAGAAGCAGCTGAAGATAAACCTCTATCAGGAAGACTTTACCCAAGGAAGAAAAAAATACCAAAATCAAGGATCTTAACTTCTGTACTGACTAATCACCGATTAACTGTTACAGACCAGACATTGTACTAGGTTAATTGAAAAGTTCGCGGAGCCGAAATGATAAGACAAATTTTTAGATGAAAAAATTACTTGATCTTCCGTATATTCTCCCTTAAGCTCAATAAATTTCCAGCGGTTCTCCAATTAATTTATTCAATCTCTTAAGTGATTTTCTAGAAGTCCTTCAAGATACTCATCTAACCGTGGCTATAACATATTCGTTTGATGAAAAACGCTTGCCACGTAGAAAGTTTTTGAGGTTTGGGAACAGATGAAAGTCAGAGGGGGCCAGATCAGTAGATGCTCCAACAATTCGTAGTGTAACTCCTTTAATTTGGGCATTGCAAGAATACCTCTGTAAGCCGGTGCATTGGCTTGGCTTAACCAGGTCTTTTCTCACGAATTTTTACATCAAATTGATCCAAAAGGTTTGCGTAATTGTTATTGTTTTACCGGTCTGAAGGTAATCAATTTACAAAATGCCTTTTGCATTCTAAAGAAATTGAAGCCATAACCTTTTTGGTCAATTTTGACCAGTTTGGCTGCTTCGGAGTTGAACCGGGTTCAGTCGACTCTGCGGTTTGTTGTCGCACTTCACGATCATAGTGGTAAACCTAAGTCTCATCCATAGTTACAAAATAACAATTAAAATCTATCTTATCCTCTCGAAAAAAATCCGAATGTTGGTTAGAAAGTTTTATTCGAAGTCATTTTTGATCAGACTTTAACAAATGCGACACCTTTCTTATACATAGCTTTCTCAAGCCTAATTTCTTTTTCAAAATATGAAACGTCCATTCAGTTGAGATGTGCATGGCCTTAGCAATTTCATTCAAAGTCAATTGTCTGTCATCCATAGCCATATTATCAATATAATTAATTATTTGTTCAGTAGTTGCGCTATTTGGACGTCCAGAACGAGGATCATCGTACAGACTTGTTCGATCACGTTGAAACTCACCTGCCCACTTACAAACCACTGGTTTTGAGGGAACAGACTCCCCTACATTTACATTTACCGTTTCACTATGAATTTCCATTGCCTTTTTTTACAAACAATTTAATGACTGCACGATTTTCAATATTCTCCATTTTAAAAAATAATGTTAATATGTTTAAGCTGATGTTTTTGTACGAATGAATTGACAGGTCGACTTGAAACTTCACATATATTCATAAGAAGGATAAAACTTCAAAATGTAGTAGATTACATAGTTATTTTACTGCTCTATAGGTGTCACTTTGAGACATTTTCAATTAACCTAGTAAATATTTCTGGAACATGATTTGGATCAATTCAATTGTGTTTCGCTAAGAATCAAACAAATATCTTCCCTTATTCTCCAGATATGGCACCATGTAACTTTTCCTTGTTTCCTCGATTAAGGACAATCACTTTGTATACGTTGTTATGAGTCCATAGAAGCCATTCAAGACAGTTCGCGCTCATAACGAATGTTGCGAAAACTTAAAAAAAAATATGTTGGAAAACTGGTTTTAGTTAAAAATATAACAACAAAAAATTAAAACACTCTCTGTGATGAATACAGTATTACAAAATACTATTTTACTTTTCATGTTATTTCCAACTTAATCATAGTAAACAATATACGATTGCTTGCGTAATACTTAAATTGCAATTAATCACAAAATTAGCAAGAAAAGGGGACTTAGGTTGAGGATAGAAGGAGGTAAGTAAATTTGTGTGTGTGTGGGCAAAACAGGGGATGTTTCTGGAAAGGCTTCGGAAGAAAATTATTCTAATAATCTCTGGATGGGAGCGGACGAATTATCGTACAGGCGGCAAAGATGGTATTACGTCGGGAAACGACGGATTAAAATAAATTAATAGGAAATTCGAAGGGGGGACGCTGTGTGTAAACTCTTATGTGATTATTACGATGAAGGGCGGGGAGCGCTAATATTAAGGGTGATGTAACATTAATGCCGAAATTACTTTACACCATGCGTTCGGTTTTCACGCTACACCGCCTGAGATTTCCCGATCATTTTACATTATGTTCTTTTACTTTCCAGATCGTGTATTTCTCCATCGATTAGTTACCCTTCAAAATCGTACACGTTTTGAAAATTCCTTAAGTGTTTTTAACTAACTGATTAAAAATTATTCACTATATTTATTAACCATTACTTTAGAGATAATTTAATTACTTTCATTTAATTACTTTTCATTTCGTTTATTGCATGGAAATGATAACAAATATGTTATCCGAAGTATTGCCCATCGCTAGCCACCTGTCTGACAATTTGTGGATGCCAAGTCAAAAAAACTGTTGCTCTTTTGAGGTAAACCGGTCATCGAACTATTTTCATACATTTTCGTAAGAAGTGAAACGCTGCTCTGCAAGTGCGTGTCCCATCCACGCAAATAAGTAGGAATCGGACGGATCCAAGTCCGGAGAGTAAGCTGCATGAGAAAGCATTTCCCAACTAAACGCCTCAATCGTTTCCTTGACCAGTTTTGCTGTGTGTGTTATTACATTATCATGAAGCAAAATCACTTTTTGTTGCCTTTTTTGATATTCTGATCATTTTTCATGCAAAGCTTAATTCAAATCGATTATTTGTTGTCGGTACACATGGGTCACACCCTTCTGATCCCACCAAACAGAGCATTGTCTTCTGTCTATAGCTATTGTGTGTATAAGTGCTATGTGTATAAGTGGTTTTTCCGTTTTCCTGCTGTCTTTCATTAAGTTCATGTGGGACCTATTTTCCCATCTTGTGGATCTTTCCCATGGCTTTCAAATGTATAGAGAGGGCTTCTCGTATAACATTTAATTGATCTGCGAGTTATTGTTTCGCTTGAGAGCCATCCTCTCCGATAATGCTTAACCACTCAAAGCACTGTGATTTACCAACAGCATGATAATTCCACCATAAGCTTCGACAAGCATTCGATGCTATTTCTTCAAATGGTAACAGAAAATCAATACTAGCCATAACTCGTAGATTCCAGCCACAATGTTCAATACTATTACAAATTGAGTTGAAAATCTTTATCAGATATCAACAAGGAAATGATGCCAATGACGTGGTTTGACGGTAACTACATTGACAGCTAGGGCCATCAATTGGCAAATTCCGGTTTAACATTTACAGACCTGGAATATTTAACTGAGATAGCCGATATTTCATGGGAATTTATTTAAAATAAACAAACCAAGACTTATATCTAAATTTCTGCTATGTTTAAAACTTATATGTTTTACAATTGTTTCGACTCACAGTGCCTTTTTAAAATACAAACTACATTAAACTCACAGTAAGAAAAGTAGTTACAATCTAAACTGTCCATTGACCTAATAATACAGGGTTATCCATTTCGTGGTTCGGAAAATACAGCTCTGTATTTTGACAACTGTCAAACTTAAATGTCATCCAAAGTGTGATTTGTTTAACTTAAGGTTTGTCATTTTACAATATATATAGTTTAACCACCGAACAACGCGTTAGAATTGTTAAACGTTTTTACAAAAATGGTTGTTCTGCCGTAGCCACGTTTCGCGTCTTACGAGCAGAATGTGGTCGCCATAATTGTCCTTCTGAGAGCACAATTTCCAACACAGTCAACAAATTTGAAAATATTGGGTCTGTTACGAACGTGGGAAGATATGTGCATCATCGAAATGAAAGTGTGGCTGAAAACCCATATTTAACGATTCGTTGGCGTTCACAGTCTTTGGGCTTGTCTTACGGCACATTACAGCGTATTTTGCATTTGGACTTGCATCTTCATCCTTACAAAGTTTAACTCAGGCAAGAATTACGGATACGTAAATAAGCAAAATTGCCGTATATGGGGCTCTGAAAACTGACAAGTGATTGTGGAGAGTTCATTACATCCACAAAAGATGACTGTTTGGTCTAGTGGTGTCATTGGCCCGTACTGCTTCGAAAACGAAGGAGTGACTGTTAACGTCAATTCTGAGTGCTATAGCCGTATACCGATTTTTTTTTTGGCGAGAAATTGAAGATTTGGATCTGAGCGATATGTGTTTCCGACAAGACGGCGCCACAAGCCACACAACACGACTAATTTTGGCTTTATTGGGCGAAAAGTTCCCAGGCCGGGATTTGGTGATGTTATTTGTCCACCGAGATCATGTGATTTGACGCCGTTGAACATTTTTTGTGAGGCTACGCTAAACATCGTGTATACGTAGACAATCCTCAAAGTCTTGAGCAGTTGAAAACCGACATTCGTCAAGTCTCAGTCATGACTTAACGAAAGTTGGTCATGATACCAGCCGAAATGTGCCAAAAAGTCATTGAAAATTACCTCAAAAGGATTGACTAGTGCAAGCGATCAGGTAGTGGACATTTAAATGATGTTGTATTCCACGCTGAATGGCAAAGTCCAAGCAATAAAATGAAAAAAATAATTAATCGAAATCTCAATTATTTGTGTGCTTTTTTCACTTTTGTTTTCCGAAGCGCAAAATGAATAACCTTTTACAATAAATGATGATGGTGGGGAAGTGCATTTTTGCAATGTCTATATGCGCAATATAAATTTAACAACCAGTGAACCATTCAACTTTATCCGGTCATTTAGCAACATTCCCAATTTTTTCTATTATTATTTTTTTTAGATTTGTTTTCACTATGTAACATTTTTAAATTATCGTTGAAAGTGTGAAATAGCATGAAGCTATGTCAAAAAATAAATGTTTACAGGTGGTAGAAAGAATTTAGTCATGATAGAGGAACAGTTGAAGAAGAACCTCGTTCAGGAAGACCTTTCGCGTCAACCAATAAAGAAAACATTAAAATTCCAAAATTAAGGATAGCCGATTAGGTATTATATACAAAACGTCCATATTTGTGGTAAAACACTTCATCGTTCCGTATCACCATATCGCACATTCGCATACCTCATAAATATTCGTCAATTTTTCTCTAATAACACAGACCGACACGAATTTTGTACCATTGATGAGGATACTTTTTTTGCGTTTCGTTTAGGTAGTTATTAAAACACCTTTTCGCAGAAATGGCCTAGCACGTCCCAGTTTTAAGTGCCTGCTTCTCTTTGGAAAGGTGGGTGGGATCATTGAAATTATTTGTACCTGACTTTGGACTGGATGATGTAGAAATTAATACAAGACCGTAGAAGGGGTATTTCCACAGTATTCTACGATCCTTTTGGGGCAGTTTTTTTGTTCTCTATAGTATAGTTTGTTTCTGACTCGTTTACAGTACAATCAGGTCCAATACAGTACAATCAAGTTCTGGTCGTCGAAGTTTTGATACATATGCGGACGGCTTATTTTAAAGTCACAAGCTAGATATATATCCGAGGAAGTCAAAAAAAGCTATCTTTTATATTTTAAGTGCCAAATTGGATATCAAAATAAAAGTCGGACTGTTCATATTCGATATGTAAATCATCAAAAAATCAAATCAAATCGGCATCTCAAAAAAAATCTATGCCGTTTGCAGTTCCTATGATGTGGAGAGAACCTACTGCCATGTGACCTCGGATTGTCAAAACAAAAATCGGACCTTCTTGGTTCCAGACTTCAACCTGTTAGATAAAAATGCAGGTGTTTCACTTTACTGAAAACGGAATGTAACATTTTCATGTTCTTATAAAATGGAAGGATAGCTGTGTCTGTTGTGATATTGATAGTTTAATGAATGAGCTTAATATGGAACATGTACCTTCTGAGTGGCTTATTTTCATAAATTCGTTGTAATAGAGTCTAAAAGCAGTCTTGCTCCATAATGGAAACAAAAAACCCACCTATTTCTTTAACCCATTCAGTGACAATGAAAGAAACCTATGACAACTTAGCAACCATACTAAATCTCGTTAAATATGAACAATATTTGTGGGGATTTAAAAGTCATAGGTATATTGCTAGGACATCAAGGGGGTTTTACAAAGTATCGCTTTTTTTGTGTCAATGGGATAGTAGGGTAACAAAAGAACATTGCAGTAAGAAAGACTGACCTCATAGAACTTCTTTTGAACCTGCTACTTCAAGCATAAAATATGCCCTCCTTGTTAACCCAAAAAAGGTGCTTCTTCCGCCTGTCCATATTAAGCTTGAACTAACGAAAAACTTTCTCAAACCCATTGACAAAGAAGGTAATGGTTTCAAGTACCTAAAAGAAATATTTCCTCAATTAAGTTATGCAAAACTAAAAGAAGGCATATTTATTGGACCCCAAATAAGAAAGCTTCTAGGTTATTTCCGTTTACAAGAAAAATTAAATGAAAATGAATTGGCAGCTTAGAATTGTTTTGTAAGTGTATTGAAAGGATTTCTGGGAAACAAGAAAGATGAAAACTATTAAGACCGCATAGATGAACTGTTGGAAGCCTATGAAATACTAACGTGGCATATGTCCTTAAAACTGCATTTTTTGCACTCCCATTTGCATTTTTTCCCGGAAAATTTGGGTGTATTAAGCGATGAAGAAGGAGAGGTTTTACCGGGACATCAAGGCGACGGAAGCAAGATATCAGAGACGCTGGAACCATCTATCTTAGGCGACTACTGCTTGTTTTTAAAAAGAGTTGATGCTACAGAACACAAGAGGAA
The DNA here is from genome assembly GCA_031761425.1 of Cosmopolites sordidus. Taxonomy (NCBI): domain Eukaryota; kingdom Metazoa; phylum Arthropoda; class Insecta; order Coleoptera; family Curculionidae; genus Cosmopolites; species Cosmopolites sordidus. Next base: position 211,166 of record JARFXV010001176.1, read on the forward strand.
AAAGTGAAAGTTTTTGTCGCTGTATGACATCTCAGTAATGCCGTTGAATAGATTTAACACGTTTTACATGGTTACATTAAATAAATATTAGATTGTAAAAATATGTCTCGCTTTTTTTCCCACCACCGACCCCTGTAACAAAAAAAATTGTTCATGTTAGAGTAATTAGCTTATCATTTTCGGATTTCGGACTACAAAATACTTTATATTTTTAATTAATGTTACCTCAAAAAAGTTTAAATTTTTTGACATGTGTAATCAAACAAATACCATTCCACTTTCACTATATTGACCAGATAAGGCACCGTATGACTTTTTTCTATCCCACAACTGAAAAAAAGTACATCGTGGACGCCATTTTGAGTGCATAGAAGCCATCTACTAAGATTGGATAAATTATTGGAATAAGGGTTTTGCAATGGGAGGGGATCAGCTTAAAGGAGACTTATTTAAAATGTGACCTTTTGATCATATTAGTATAATATACTTTCTGATGCATTATATAAAACAGTTCTTTATTTGTCGACCGAACAAAATCTGATTCACAGGGAGGAAAGTCGACCAGGCCTGTATTGTGCATGTAATGTTTCGAATAATTTATTTAATTTTTCACGGTTGGTAGTAAACGTTTGCGATGACCCAGCGGCGTGAGAAATTGAGACCGGTCTGAATTCGATTCGCCTATTGGAAACACAGATGATGAACGAGTGGAAGAGGAGTGTTTTAAAAGGGTGTGTAAGGAACAGAGAGATAGTTCATTTGTCCTAAAGTTTTTTATTAGATCCATTGAATGATCAATCTTTTCATATTTCTTTAGTGTGAAAATGATACAATCTAATTCTAAAACTAAACTATGTACTATTTAAAAGACAAACACTATTTTTATGATAAATTTATGCTAACATGTTTAGCGAAATGTTCGACAAAAAGGGATTTGGTGTTCAGTTGTAAATCAGTTCGTTGAGTCTAGTCAGGTCAGGTTAAAGTCACAAGAGGAAAAAATGTCGCCTGATGTATTAATATTAAGTCTAAACGAAAAAAGAATATATGAAAAACTGTCAATAGGCTTAAACCGATGAGGACGTGCGTGCCATAATAGGCTGTCGCCCTCTCGTGCCCGGCGCCGCCCTTTCGAAAATACGGCGGTGTCGCGACGACAGCTGCCCCTGACAAGCCATGTTTGTTATTCGCATTTATATTACACATAAATTATACTTAGAGCAGTTTATACGCGCGGTTTATTGCGTCGTAGAGTTGGAAAAAAGCCGTTTTCATATAGTCCACTACTTACTCACTCTTACTGCGCCTTCTCGCTCTTGCTCTCTCGCTCCCCGGTTATAAATTCGTACGAATTATTGCCCGTGTTGATGAAAGATGTCGACGGTTCTTTAGTTCATAAATATAAAGGCGAGAATGTCTTTTTTTAACGTCAGGTAGTTCTTGTTAAGGAGTGGCTGAAGAGAAATACAACACAGCTCGAGAGATGTCTTTATTAACATTTTGAAGAATTTACGACAAAATGTTAAGACGACCCACTAAATCGCCTAGAACAAGCTAGGTGGACAGAAGTCAATTTAAAGGATCGATTAATTGATGATCCTATAACAATAACAACCCCCCATAGATTACGATTCGAGGTAATAATTATGCCAAACATTTGAGAGCGATGAGTTATAAGCGGAAGTAATAACATTATTCCATTTATGTAAACAATTTAGTTGATGCTTTTGCAGTGCTTTCAATAACATCTAACAAGATTTGAAGTGAAGACTATTACTGTTGCCGTGATGTATTTTACTTTAACGGAAAATATTTTTTTATTTCATTTAAAATTTGATTCAAATGAGAGACAATATGTGTTATAATAGGTTTTGAAAAAACTACGTAAAAATTGTCATATTTTTTTGTTTTTAATTTTTAAACGTAGACAGTTTTTTTTATCCACATGTATCCAGGTTTATTTTATAAATATTATATAGTGACAATCTTAAGCTGTACAATGATATATAATTGAATACCACATCAATCCCTGATCCCTTTAATTTTATATTTTCAGATCGTGTGTGCTCTCTTTCAAAAATGGAGTTATTTGAAAAATGGCGGAAATATAAGAAAGAAGAACGAAATTCTCGTCAAATGGATTTTATTATGCAAAAATTTATTATTAAAGATATGACTCCTGATTCACAGATTCACAGTTAAAAATTTCAAGTTTTTCGTCAGAATTCTCTGAAAAGTGGGCTGCAGCCAATATGATTATGGACCATTTTATAAATAAAAATAAAAATTGATTAGAGGGCGCATATATATAATTTCACATAAGTATGCATCAGCCCTGTGTTTCCTCATCATCTGGAGGAAGTCGGCTTCAAGGTCGGCCAACTGACGACTCGCCTTTCAAAACCAAAACGTGTGGTTGAAAACTTAGTGCAATCGCGAAGTGCCATTCAGTTAACCACAGCTGCTGAAGTAGCACAGCTGCTGAAGTTTGCCAGGTCATACAAACGTAGCTACTTTGATTAGAAAAAGTTCGGGATCTTCAGAAAAAAGGAAATCTGGTGATGTTATTTGTGGTGGCAGGCAGTTGAACAGTGACGAAGCATTAGCTTATTACGTAGACTTTAAATGCACTAGTCATACTTATAAACAGACGCGAAAGTGGTCAGTGAAGGCGGGACATTAAGTGTTTCCATCTTATCATAGTCTATGTAAGTCCAAAAAGTTGTGTTACCCTTCATTTTTCTGTAACAGAAACGTGTGCCGAAATTAAACTTCAAGCCATGCTGTATTAAACTACTACACGCTCAATTGAAGCGCAAAGTGAAGTTCTAAAAAATGGACCTTCTAATTCGTCATTCACATTAATTAGTTAATCAAGTATTGCCTAGCTTAGTTATGTATGTATGTATGTATGTATGTATGTATGTATGTATGTATGTATGTATGTATGTATTTATTTATTTATGTATGTATGTATGGTGGTGCCATATCTGGTGTTTGACGAACAATTATTACATTGTGTGAAGGTGCGTTATTGTGATGCAAAGACCATGACTTTTTTTTCTACAAATTTAGACGTTTTTTTGAATGGACTCGTAATACCCAATCGGAGATTACTCAGAACAAGATTCTTGTTTGTGTTATTGTTTTCTTTATTGGTTGACGTGGAAGGTCTTCTTGAAGAGGTTCATCTTCAACTGCCTCTCGGCCATCATTAAAATCCCTGTATCAATTTAGACATTTATTTTTGCACATCAGCATAAGAAATTTCGTTTCTATCGACGCATTTCTATTGACCTATTATCGACGCATGCAAATCCATTATAAAACATCGCAGTAGAAAATTTTAACAATCATAAAAGACGATATAATTTGCCAAGGATAGTCATACAAACTTAAAAAAAACAAATGCTTAAAAAGCGCGAAATTTAATAAAAAAATCACCTTAATTTTTGATTATATTTAGTATTTTTTATTGATATCTTCTCCCTATAAATTGATTTTAAAACGCGCTTTGTCAACTACACTTTTCACCAATATTAATAACACGGAAGCAGAAAAGAGAGACTGCAAGTCGTGTGGATGAGGAACGACCAAAGGAGTGAAAGTTGAATGAGGCGTAATAACTATTTAATTAAAAAAGGTCGAAGCGAAACATGAATAATGCAGGCATTAATTAAAAGTAACGTTATAGAATGAAAAATGAAAACGAGAGAGCGGGGGGAGACGAAAGCGTTGCAACTTGCCTGAAACATCAACTTCCCCACCTTCTCCCCTACAGCCGACTTGCCAGAGTTGGTGTTTTATATTCAAAGTCGAGTCGGTGCGTCATCATTTTGTTTTCTTTTTTTACATTTATTTTCAAGAGGCCATAAATATTAATATTTCAGTTGGAATGAGAATGTTGCGGATGTGGAACGATATCTTCTTTAATTAAATAAGATTGTGTTCCGAGAAAAAGGAAATTCTGAAATAAAAGAAATAAAATATTTTAGTTTAAGCGAGCGAAATCTCAATACTTTTATTGCAGTATTCAAAACTTACGGAATTGAATTTTTCTATTGGAACCTTCGACGTGAAACACTAAACTCGAAGAGATTTACCACTAAATACCAAATAATTTTTGTAAACTTCACCACGCACGTTTCGTTAACTATGTTAACATCATCGGGAGATGATTCAATCTTATGACTAATAACCAATAATAATGAATAAATTGAATCACCTCCTGATGATGGTTAACAAAACGCGCGACGAGCCGTTTAAAAAAGAAATTTGGTGTTTAGTGTTAAGTCTCATGGATTTTTTTTTATTGTATGCTATTGTTTTTTGGTTTATATCCCAGTGTATTCGAGGGTACTAATATGATCAAAAAGTAACGCAGCTCATGTTTTAAAAATTCGCACCATTTGCGTATCGATACAATCATTTATTTTTAAGTTGGTATGACTATCATTCATTTTCGCATCTGATTTCGGTTGTTAAATTAGAAATGTAACGTCTTTCGTAATTGATAAAAAAATTTCTCGGTGATTTTTTAAACTGTTGCATTCAATTTTATCTGACAAAGGAATTTTTTTGTGCTGGTGCATTAAAAATGTTAGGAAAGTGTTACGTCGATGGAGCTATGCCAATAAAAATGTTTACAAATCATATAAAGATTTTACTGATGGTAGAGCATAATTGAAAACAAACCTCGTTCAGAAACACCTTCCATTACCAAAATCAAGGATTTTGTGCTGAGTAATCACTGTAATTTTCGTAAGTATACAGGGTGTCCCAAAAATATATACACACTATATTTTCTGATAACTTACTCATATTGCATTATTTTCCAGATTGATCTAATTTAAAAAAATGGCTGCTACAGGATTTGCTTTTGAGCAACGGAAATGTATCCTGAAGTGTTACTGGAAATACGAAAATGCGGTAGAAGTCCAAAGGCAGTTCAGGCGAGAATTTCAGACAGATCCACCAATCCGACTAATAATAACTCGCTTTAGAGATATGTTTGAAGTGGGGTTCAGGATGTCCATAAGCAACGTTCTGGAAGACCACGGAGATAAATCGATCCTGCAAGAAAAGAAATTGTGATGGAAAGTTATGCGGAACGTTTCAGAAAATCTGTTCGGCAAGCTGGTCGTGATTTGCATTTTGAAGTGATAAGGCGCCCATTGCATTTTGAAGTGACTGCATTGAAAAAGTTACATTTCAAAATTGGTCCATGCCCTTAACGAAGATGACCGAGATAGGAGGGTTCAGTTTTGCGAATGGTACTTGGCAGAATGTAAAGAAAACTACCAGCTCCCAAGACCAATCGTCTGAAGCGATGAGGCTACCTTCAAATTAAATGGTTCAATTTGCCGGGAGTCATAGTGTAGTGTGGCTTATCAGCAAAAGGATTAATTGGACCATTCCTTATGACGGTACTGTAACTGGTGCTGTTTACATTCATTTGCTACAGGAAGCAAATAAGTGATCCCACGCATTCGGGAAGCTTTTGAAGACTCTACCGCACAGATGGACTGGACGAAGAAGTTGGGTTGAATATCCCGCTCGTTCATCTGATCTTATGTCGCTCGACTTATTTTTCAAAAGCGAAACACCATATTTTATTTCCGTTCAGTTTCTTTCCTTTAATTCATTTTAAGATATTATGAAATAAATTTAAATCTCCAAATGTAGAAGAATGTCTGTCGACCAATCACACCAAATAATGCTGATAAAAATTCCATTGTCGTCCATTTATCTCGCTGTTGGCGTTACATGTTTTGTTGGTTGCCAGAATTCGGGGGTTTTCCGGCTTTCTAAAAAATACGATTTGGACGTAAATTCCCTGCGCCCGAGGGTATCGATAATTAGTTTTAAAAGCTGATTTGATGGGTACGGAGCATCTGATATGTTTCGCGTCATGTATTTCGTTCGCCTCGCGAATACTTGTTTTGATTTGGGATTTGCTATGTGTATACACAGAGTAGTACTTTTTAAATAAAAATAATCAACTTTTAATTGCAAACATGAAGGTGTCTGATTTAAAACAGTTAACAAGTTTTCTACAATTTAAGTTTTTTTCGAACTTTTCTCTATTGATTTGCAGTTACAATAAACTGTTTAAATGGTTTACTCTTTGGGAAACGGTAAGTACCTGCTTATTCATTCCTTTATCTGCGCAACAAATAACAATTCATCCTCCAATGTCCTTGTAAATCGTAACAATACAAAATTTTAATGTTTTCCCGGTTCACCTCCTGTATAGGGTTTCAATAGCATGAAAAGTAAAAAGGAGGAAAGGGAAAGCAAAAAAAATCTTCAGCAGCACTATTTTTTCTACGCCCTTCCACTTTAAAAACCTACGAGCCTCCACTGACATAAACATATAAAACAATTCTTTAAAATTCTTTGTTGAAAAACTCAGCACGAGCAGAAGTAAAAAGGATTAAACAAGGGATACTATTTTATTCGATAACATTTTAAACCAAACTATGAGTTCACTTCGTAAGGAAAACTTTTCTTCATCCGCATGTATTAAAGTTGAACGGTTTAAATAAGTTTGCCGAGTAATAACGACAACGCAATTTGGTTTTTTTCTTTATGTTACAACCTTTAATTTGAAATTCATATTTTTAATCTGTTTTGTAACAAGTAAAATTACTTACGGTTCATAATTAATGTTTTGGGGTTATACTTCTCGTAGTTAATTGAGAAATTGTACTAGACGTGATTGTACGTAACATAGATCGTATTAGACCCGTACAGGTGAACCAACAGAGAGTCGTAAAACTAATTCACAGGACAAAAACATTAAACTTCTTTTTTTATTGTATTGGCTTCTACTTGATGTTAGATTTAATATTCTGGCATTTATTTATCTTGTAACTTCTTATATGAGGGTCATTCGACACAGAGATGGCACATAATGAGGAATTTTCAAACATGATTTGTTAGATAGCGTGCTGCGAAGTTTGTGGCAATCGAATAAAGAAGTTTTGATATTTTTTGATAACTCTTATACAGGGTGCCCCATAACTTATCCCCCATAAAGCAACTGGTGATAGAAGAGATCAAAGTAAGAGAATTTAGTCAATAAATGTGTTATCAAATGTTAGTCATTAAAACGATACAAGGAAAGTGAAACTAAATTTTCGAAAAATTGATTTAATTTAAAAACGGTTGAAGATATCAGGTTCAAAATGGGGGTAGTTGAGTTTTCAAACGCCACAAATCGGAATTTGGTACTAGCTTGAGGCTAGTTCCTAGAGGGCGGTTGCCACCTACTTTATGAAGAATTAACGTGTTGATATTTTTTTCCCTATAAAGCTGGAAATATTTTGACTTCAAAATAGAGAAGGGCCATGATTCCCACATAAAAAAGGTACCCATGATCAATAGCGATATCTCACGGCGTTTGCGAAATCTTCGTGTTCGAATATTCCATTGCACATCTTGTCCAGGGCTGAAAAATATGGAAATCTCAGTGTGCCTTGAATGTTATGTACAAATTATTACATCTCGATGACAACTGTCACTATTTTCTAACTCTCCTATTAAACGTAAATGGAAACAAGTTTCCACAATCTTGAGTTGGTATTAAATAATTTCTAAAAAATGCCCAAACTTCATCAGTTTCCTAACCATGACTTCTCACGTTTGCGCTTCTGCACAAGTAAATTACAAGAGTCGCGCTGCAGTTACTCTACTCAACCAGAATCATCCTCCCAGATCGACAAATTTTTAAAAAAAATTTCAATCCGTTAGGCGAAACAAGTTTGTTTTATTACAACAACCCTGGTGGATGACCGAAACGTATAACGGTAGAATAAGACAGGGCATTTTGGATAGTATCGCGGAAAATCCCGAACTAAGCACTAGGCGTTTGAAGGCATCTAAGAAATTAGCAAATCTACCGTTTCAAGAGAAATTCTTTCCCTACCATTTTTCGCCCGTTCAAAAGTTGTTGCCACAAGTAAGATATCGATATTAACCAAGAGTACCTTTTTTACTTGGGAATTATGACTGTTCTCTATTTCGAAGTCCAAATATTCCCAGCTTTATAGGGTAAAAAAATATGAGCGAGTTAATTCCCCACAAAGTAGGTAGTAAGCGCCCTCTAGGAACTGAGCTCAAACTAGTACTAAATTCGGATTTGCCACCTTTGAAAACCCAACTACCCCGATTTTAAAGCTGATATCTTCAACAGTTTTAAAATTATCTCAATTTTTCGAAAATGTAATTTCACTTTCAACACTCCGTATCTTTTTAATAACTAACATTTGCCAACACATTTATTGACTAAATCCTCTTACTTTTGATCTCTATCACCAGTTGCTCTATGACGGATAAGTTATGGGACACCCTGTATATTACTTTGTTTTGGCTAATTTAATACCAACAGACTTGTTCCACTTTAAAGGATGTCCCCTTCTTTTTTTTTATTGCAAAATGTAAGCTGCTAAATTTAAACGTGGTCGTCTTTAATGATTCAATTCATCATTCAATGCAGATGATAAACGCTCTTAAAACCCTAAAATTTACTACGACGGACAAAATCGTCACAAAAATCCATAATGCCTTATTAAATCTTCGCGAATGAAGGTTCGCAAACTTGTTGACATGGTAAACATCTTGATAAACCATGTACAGTTTTTACCCGATATTTTGGATATGAAAAAGTTTATTATCAGTCGACCAAAGATCTATATGAATGAAGGTTTCAGTCAAGGAATCAAAGTGTCAAACAATCAAGGTTTCAAACAATGAAGATTTATTTAAACGCGACTCTGTTGAGTTTTGTTGACATTTTACAGCAAATGAAACACGGATTCATCATTACATGTTAGAGACCGTCGAAGCAGTAGTCTACCAGGTATGTTAATATGAAACCAGAATTTTTGTATAGAAAATATACGTTTATTGTATGAAAACGATAAAAATATTTTATTCAAAGTTTTGCCCACCGCTAACTTTATATTTTTCCTACCTGTCTGACAATTTGTGGATGCCACGCCAAAAAAAATGTTGCTCTTTTGAGGCAAATCGGTCATCGAGTCATTTTCGTGAACAAGAAGTGAAACGCTGCTCAGCAAGTGCGTGTCCCATCAATGCAAATACGTAGTAATCGGACGGAGCTAAGTCTGGTGGATAAACTGCATGCGAAAGTATTTTCTAACTAAACGCCTCAATCGTTTCCTTGAGCAGTTTTGTAGTGTGTGATAGTGCATTATCATGAAGCAAAATCACTTTTTGTTGCCTCTTTTGATATTCTGGTAATTTTTCACGCAAAAGCTGGATTCAGATCGATCATGGTAGCGTAGCAGTTGTTGGTAGCGTTCAGTATTCACAATTTTGTCAGGTTTTAGTAGCTCATAAAGATGATCCCACCAAACAAAGAGCATTGTCTTCCATCTATAGCGATTTGGCCTTGCAGTCGGTGTAGATGGTTCGCCTGGAGTTACCCATGATTTTTTATGCTTATGATTCTCAAAATACATTCACTTTTCATCGCCAGACACAATATGATGGAGAAATTACTTTCTTTTGTACCTGGCGAGCAGCATTTCGCAAGTGGTTTTTCGGTTTTCCTGCTGTTTTTCATTCAGTTCATGTGGAACCCATTTTTCCGTCTTTTGGATCTTTCCCATGGCTTTCAAACGTATAGAGACAACTTCTCGTGTCACATTTAATTGAACCGCGAGTTGTTGTTGCGTTTGAGCGTTATCCTCATCCAACGATACTTGCACTTCAACTGTCTTCAAACTTTTTCAGTGGTCTTCCACGCTCTTAGTTTCGCATGTCAAAATCGCCGCTTTTTAAACCACTCAAAGCACTGTGATTTACCAAGAGCAGATTTTAGCAGCTCACCGTAAGTTTCCGACAAGCATTCAATACGATTATTCCACAGTTTTCTTCAAATGGTAACAGAAAATCAATACTGTCCGCAAATCATAGTTTCCAAGCACAAAATTCGACGCTATTACAAACTATGCTATTGTATGAAACTTGTATTGTTGTGAGTTGAAAATCTTTGTCAGACGTCAATGGCGCCAATTACGTGGTTTGATGGTAACTACCTTGACAGCTAAGGTCTATGAGCAAATATATTTAGATTTCAGATTCCATATTTACAGCTCTGGTAAACAATGGTGTGGGCAGGTAAAAGTGCACCATGAAAAGCGAAAACGGTAGGAAAGAGAACAGCCACAGTTTTCTGGGATTCTCGTAGTATGGTGCCCATAGGGTACCTTGCAAAGAGTACCTGGGTATCTGGGCAAAGACAGAACCATCATTGTAGAGTATTATACTTTATTACTTGATGACTGTAAACGTCCTTAATCTGACAAAAAAAATTTGATTTGGACAGATTTGCCCCTAGTGATTAGTTCGCTATAGCTACATATCACTAATTTTCGTAAACTACGATATACATTTATTGGGTTTTTTCAGTTTTTATAAATAATCTTTTTCTTTGAATTATATACCCAGTTTAGCACTAATAACGAAAATATGTCATTATGACAGATCTAAGGGAAATTTTAGGTGGCAAATGTAATAAATAACTCAACATTAAATAATTCAACATAAAAAAAATGAAAGTTCCTAAGTTTTAATAAATAACTAGTTGCAATAGTTACTCAATCAAATAACTGGGTGACAATATTAAATGAATACTTTGTATAAAAATATTACATATGTTTTTTTTTTCTTTCTGATAGCAAATGGAATTTTTAAAAATTAGTAATGTACTCAACTAAAACAGGCAAGATTATTTCTTATTTCTCTATGACAGATAGTTTATGTTCTGGGGGTCATTCTTCTCCAAGTAGTTATATAATTGTGTTGGAGCGAAAGAATGGAAAGAAGAAAAGTTAATTTACGAGTGGAAAAAACTTACATGGCGCCAACGTAGAGGGCATCTCTCTTGGTGTCAAGATGAAACGTGCGATAGTACATCATGCCGCAGGAAAATTCTCGAACATGGTCTGGAAAAAAAAGAAACATAAATAAACGTCAGTAAGTCAAAGGCTAAAAAATCATCTGAGACGGATCTCTCTCATGTAATGCGTTCCGAGGGCAGATGGAGACGTTACAGAGAACGACAATGAATATGAAATAAATCTAATTTGTTTTTTTGCTTCTTGATTCCCTCCTGGTGGTGTCTTTCTTGGAGAGATTTCCAAAATAGCCTTTTACAACCTTTACTAACTTTGAGTATATTTAAAATCTTTTTCCATTTATAAATAATATGATCCACAGGATATAAATTAGATAAGTACAGCGGGTGGAAAAAAAAATTCAACTTTAATTCAGTTAGATGTCATTTCGTGGTCAATTAACAATTTTCCTTAATTAAGCCATCTGTGAATATTATGAGATATGTATTTTTTTCTTTTTTTGGGTTGTTTTTTCGGTTTTAACGGTAACGGTTGTTATTGCGAAAATGAAGGTACTTAACAAAATATTTTTTTACACGAGCTATATCGTATATGAAAAAAATATTTCCAAGTCAAAGCCTTTCGTGGTTGGCGAATTTATAAAAAAAAAAATACATGGAATCAGCTGCAGAAATTTTATGCCCATCGCAAAAACATCTTTTCTCTAAAATTAGTCTATCAGGATAGTGCTGGAAGAATTGAAGAGTTATCAGAAGATATAGAAAATTCCCTTAAAAATCAGGTATCTAAATTTGTTTTTTACTCTGTCCCGATTGATGAATGTATTGATATGACACACATTTTTTTTTTGAAAATGAACAATGCACCTCATCTAGTCTTAAGGTTAATAAGCATTTTAAATATAAATTAAATTAAATTACTTAAATTACTACAGTTACTTGAGTCTAGATAGTCCCATCGGTTCATCCTAGTTTTTGACATATCTTGCGCACTTATCTGATGTGGCTACACTGCACTGTGCTCAGCTTTTCACTGATCACTGCACTCTCACGCAAGCTCAAATGGTTTGGTTCATTTGAGCCGTCGCCTAGGGCGTGATTATTTAAGAGTCGAAGTACTTCAACGTTTGGAGTGGATGTTTGTCTAGCCTCCCCTCATAACTCCTGACAATTTTGATTTCTCCTTTAACTGTCCTTACCTGATGAAAATCTTCGTTCCAAACATACCAAAGAACATTGACATCCAGGCTAAGACCCAAGTATTTGGCCGTTTTTTGCATGGAGTTGTATTATTATTCAATTTCAATGAGTGGTCATTTATTTTTCTATTGATGACATTAATATGAACAGATTTATTTTCGTTTAGTTTTATACGCCACTGCCTGGTTAAAGCATTTATGTCCTTTATTGCACCTTGGAGATTGATAGTTGTTTCTTCTATAGTGTTTCCAATTGTCAAGACTGCAGTACCATCAGCAAATGTGGCTATGTCGATATTTACAGTTACTGGAATGTCGCATGTATATAACAGATACAGCACATGTCCCAGTACGCTGCCTTGGGCACTCTTGCATTTATTGATTTTAGTTCTGAGTGTTCATTTTCCTGCTTAATTCTGAAAGTTCGCTTAATTACGAAAACCAAACGGGTGATCGGTATCCAGCTGTTTCTTTTCAATTATTTTCTTCAACCTTCTTAAAAACAATTTTTCAAACAATTTAGCAACTATTGGCAGCAGTGAAATGGGCCTATATGATTTAATTTCATTTACAGGTTTGCCTGGTTTTGATATCATTATGACTTCTGCTGTTTTCAATAAGATTGGAACATATTTTAATCTAAATGCTGTAATTATTAAATGGATAATTGTAACAATGCCTTTTCTAGGCAGTTGCTTTAGTATTTCTCGTGAAATAAGATTAAATCCTGGCTCTTTTTTTGGAATTCATGTTTTCCTTAATTTTCTTAGCTACTTCTTTGGGTGTAACTAAGTCTATATCTTGGTTTTCTTATATTATATCGGGTTGATCAATTACTTCAAGTTCCTCTTTGGGTTTGAAGATGTTTTCTAGGTGTGCAGCAAACAGGTTTGCCTTTTGTTTGTTGTCTCTGGCCCAAGTACCGTTTGCTTCTCGTATGCGAGCGTTTGGTTTAATTGGTCTATTCAACCTCTTTGTAACTTTCCAGAGTGAATAATCTAAAATGTGATCATCATTTAGCACTCTAAGGTAGCTTCTGATTGATTCATTTTTAATTTTCTGGATTTCCTTTTTAAGCTGCTAAGTTAGGTTATTTATTCTATTCTTATTGTCTCTTATTCTGGATCTTTGCCACTCTTTTCTGGCTTTTCTCTTGTCGTTCACCAGATCACGTATTTTCTTGGAATAGTTTGCTCCGGTCGTTTTTCCTTTTATTTCTGGAATGTTGTTCCATGCTAGCGGTTGAATGCCTATCATGATTTTCTTTGATTCATGTTCCAATTGCTTTATTGTCTTGATAGTTACATTCAACTTGATTCTCTCACTGAGTTGCAGTTTAAAGCTTTCGTTAATACGTTTTTACTAAGTGTATTTGGTGAGTATATATATATATATATATATATATATATATATATATATATATATATATATATATATATATATATATATATATATATACTATAAGATTAGTATATATTATAAGATTGGTGAGTGATCTGGCGATGGTCCCTCTCCTTCTTCAATTTGCATATAATTAATGGGTATTTTTCTTGAAATAGAATAAATAAATCCAGAAGGTCCGGAACCTTGTTGATATCAGTTGGCCAATAAGTGGGTTTTCCAGTTGAGTGCCACTTGCCGTTTATTGCTTACCTATTATCGGTAATTGCTTGATAGGAGTTCTTTACCCTTTTTTGTTATTAAACGTGAGCCCCAGTGCGTGTGCTTAGCATTGAAGTCTCCTCCCACTATGAATTAGATGATACAATATTGACCTTACAAAACTATCAGGCATAATAACAGTAGGGACCCCAGCTATGGTTGGTAAGAATTAAGGACTTGCAGCGTTAATTAAGTCAGACTGACTTAAATTTAATGCAATATCATTCTATTATACATCAACAAAATTAATTGTGAATGTTATAAAAGAAATCATAAAGATGGTAAATATCATGATGTCTCGAGGACTCAACCACCAAGAATTCCAAAATTTCTTGTCCGATATTGATGCGAAGTATTTGAATGTTGTTTATTTCTCAGATATTCGTTGGCTTAGTAGAGGAAAAATGTTGAAACGGGTGTTCGACCTCAAAGAAGCAATTAAAACGTTTCTGGCTGGCAACGGAAAACCTACTGCCTCTTCGATCGACCGACTTTTCATCTGAACCAGTTCAATGGGCTATAAGGCAAGAAAAACTTTATAAGCTAGTTGAATGACAATATAAAATTCTTTGAAGCTAAATTCAATTTGTGGAAAATGCAGCTTCAGAAATAAGATTTCACGCATTTCCCGAACTTGTCAACTTGTAATTGTAGTTAGGTGAACAAATATATATCCATAATAACTGTTACTATTACACGAAGAATTTACTTCGAGATTTCAGGAGTTCAGAGCAAATAAAAATTTTATAAACTTGTTCGGGATACTTTTCAGTGTTTCTGTTGAAGATGTTTCAGGAAATTTGCAAATGGTTTTCCTTTCCAAGTATTCGACCTCATGCTAAGAAAATGATGTTACTATTTGAAAGCACTTGTGTACGTGGGCAGTTGTTTTCTTGTTATGTTATATATTATCTTTATTTTGCGGCCCATCGGTCGACAGGGATACCCAACTCTGGTTCTTGGATAACAAAAGGTTAAGACCTCTACTTTGCAGTGTTAGAGTGGCCAGTAATAAGTATTCAGAAACAACTAGTTCCCCTCGCATTTCCTGTCTATTAAATGGTGTTCGCTATTCTAGGATTCGATTCACTACATTCCAATTTGAAAAACGTTTTTTATCTCAATTTGATTTTGATACCCCCTCTTTTCTCAAAGCCCATACGTGTTTTACACACCATGTCCATAGATTTCCTAGTTATAACATTAAAAAAGTCTTGATGAAAATTCACGATACTTTATAATTCAAATTAAACTTTATAGTTCAAATCAGCAATTTAATATATATATATATATACGTTACGTTATATATATATACGTTAAATATACGGACTATGAAAACAGAGGCCCGATTGCAAGAACTGTTAATCGAACTTGACAACATACATTGGGATATTATTGGGCTCTGTGAAACACGAAGGAAGGGTGAAGAGTTAATCAAACTGGAACCAACTGGACACGTACTCTACACTCGAGGTACGGAATAGGATTCCTCATCAATCGAAAGCTGAAGGACAGTGTGGTAAAATTTGAAAGTACATCCGACCGATTAGCCCAATGCGTCATTCAGCTGAATAAAAAGTTTAGGCTTCAAATCGTCCAAGCTTATGCACCAACTATAAGCCATAAAGATGAGGAAATTGAGGAATTTTACGATGATGTGGCCCAGCTTTTATACAAGGAGAAATGTAGGTACAAAATCCTGATGGGTGATTTTAATGCCAGAATTGGAACAACAAGAACAGACGAAAATGCAACTGGCCCATATGGAACTGGTGAGCGAGACAATAGAGGTGACAGATTAGTTGATTTTGCTGAAGGACAAGAACTATATATTATGAATTCATTCTATAAGAAAAATATCAGCAGAAAATGGACATGGAAAAGTCCAACTGGGCTCACAAGCGAAATTGACTACATCATGACCAACGATAAAACAATATTTACCAATTGTACTGTCCTTAACAATTTTAATGTTGGAAGTGACCACCGAATTGTACGAGCAAGGGTTCGGATTGACTGTCGAAAAGAGCGCGAAAAAATGGTAAGATCAAAGAAGGGCAAGGTGGATTCTGGAAAACTGCTGGAGAGAGGAAGCGATTTTGAGATTGCTTTGTCAAACCGGTTTGCTGCGTTACAAGATCCAGAGGACGTGGAAATATCAGTTCAATATGAAGAAATCGCCAACAATGTACTTTAAACGGCTGCTTCAATAGCACCAGAGGAAAAATGTCTCAAACAAACAAAAATCTCCAGTGAGACCATTGATTTAATGAAGAAACGGCGAACAATGAGAAATGCAGGTAGTCCTTTTGGCAGGGTCGAGTACACTGAGCTCTGCAAAACTATAAGAAAACGTATCAGAGAGGACACGCGCCGATTCAATATGCAGCTAGTGCAAAAAACCCTGGAAGAAAACAAAGGAATTAACAAAGCTAAACAGAAGCTGAGAAACAAAAGAACGCAAATATATGCTTTAAAGCGTGAGGATGGCACAGTGTGCAGGACGCGTACCCAAATGTTAGAGATTGTCAGAAGGTTTTATTCCCAGTTATATGAAGATCAGAGCCAGTCAGGGACAGCAATACCCACGGAAGAACAATATATAATACCAGATATCCTAGTGGAGGAAGTAACAAATGCTATAGAATTGATGAAGAACGGCAAGGCTCCAGGAAAGGATAGTGTAACTGTCGAAATGCTAAAAGCTGGTGGTCGGACGTTACATAAAACACTGGCAAAATTATACTCAAAATGCCTCAAAGAACAAAAAGTACCTGACTTATGGAAAAATGCAGAAGTGATCCTTTTACATAAAAAAGGAGCACAGGAAGATTTAAAGAACTACCGTCCAATAAGCCTCCTATCAGTGATGTACAAAGTTTTCACTAAGATAATTTCTAAAAGAATATTAAAAAAACTGAATGACGCACAACCAACAGAATAAGCAGGATTCAGAAGTGGATTCAGTACAATGGATCACATCCAGGTTGTACAGCAGGTCATAGAAAGGCACAACGAATACACCATGCCACTGTGCTTGGCTTTTATCGACTACGAAAAAGCATTTGATTCCATCTCAAAGCATGCGATAATGGATGCACTGCTTGGCCAAGGTGTAGAGAGAGCCTATGTAAACTTATTAGAATCGATATATGATGGAGCTACAGCCACAATTCACCTTGATGATCTTGAAGTGGGAATTAATATAGAACGAGGTGTACGGCAGGGTGACGCAATATCTCCTATTCTTTTCTCGGCTGGCCTTGAAGAAGTATTCCGTAAACTGGATTGGGAACAGGATGGGGTAAAGATCAATGGTGCAAACTTAAACCATCTTAGATTTGCAGATGATATTATTCTCATTTCACAAGACCCGGAGGAGCTGCAAAGACGCATACAAGAACTGCAAAGGGCTGGCGAACCATTTGGCTTGAAAATAAACCTGAAAAAGAGTCAGGTTATGTTCAATAACTTCGCTCAGGACAGAAGAATTTCAGTTTTAGGAAGGGATTTAGAGATTGTGGACAGCTTTGTATATCTTGGGCAGAGGATTTCCATGGAGGGGAATACCGCCCGGGAGGTGGAACGGCGTGTTAAATGTGGCTGGCAGGCATTTGGTAGGCTCAACATAGTGTTTAAGAGCAGACTCCCACTTTGCCTGAAAAGAAAAGTATTCGATCAGTGCGTTCTACCCGTTATGACATACGGAAGTGAAACCTGGACACTCACATCGCAATCAATTCAAAAGCTTCGGGTGGCACAGAGGGGTATGGAAAGATGTATGCTTGGCATTACAAGACGAGACAGAAAGTCCTGCGCATGGATCAGGGAACAAACAAAAGTCTGTGACATCATTGGAAGAGCAAAACAGTTGAAATGGAGATGGGCAGGCCATATAGCGAGGCGATGGGACGACAGATGGACCAGGGCAATCCTGGAGTGGATACCGCTTGATCGCAAACGTCCGCGAAGAAGACCGAAAGCACGATGGACTGATGACATTGTTAAGTATATTGGACCCGAGTGGCAGAGGAAAGCCCAGGACCGTGAAGGTTGGAAGCATGCTGAAGAGGCCTTCATCCTGCAGTGGATCGATACGGGCTGATGATGATGATGATGATGATATATATATATATATATATATATATATATATATATATATATATATATATATATATATATATATATATATATATATATATTTTTATATATATATATATATATATATATATATATATATATATATATATATATATATATATATATATATATATATATATATATGTCCCGTGTTTTTATATTTCAAAAAGAAAATAAAGTTGGTAATAAAATTGGGAAAAAGGTTATTTTAACATCAATGTTTATTCGATAAGAGTCCGGAAAATATAAATATAATCTACTTGAATGTTGTATGATCGAACATTTCAGTTATTTTTTATGAGATATTTTGCATTTTTTATTTATTGAAATTTATAGCGCATATTAAAAATATTTAAAATATAGAGAATATTTCTGTTATATATATTATTTTAATTGTAGACAGATCTCTAAAAACGAAGATATTTGAAAACAAAATTGAATATGAGATAGCAGTTTGAATATGAGCAGCAGCAAATGTTGTTTACTTAATGACCTGCTTATGGTACAAAACTGTTGAATTCAGGTTATTAATAAAAAAAAATCAAAATAATTGTAGTGGTCTTTGGCCTGGGGTATGAACACGGGTTCCGCGATTGCGACCAGGTTCACAAAGAGAACAAATTTAATATACATGACGCGCAATGAAGTCGTTCTGTTTTCCGAATATGTCACAAAAATGTTAAATAATTCACTTTAGTATATTTTAAAAAGCATTAATGTTTAAAGTGGAATTGTATTCTATCCTGTTGGGTCGTAGAAAGGGTTTTATGTGAAACTAGCACGGAAAGTATCTCTTCCGCTATCGCATAGTTGTCGAGAATTTCTATGAGCCGAACGGGAAAGCGCTATTTTCCCTCCAGCTTATTGCATCAATAACCGTTTTCTTAGATTTTCGACGGGGACGTGTATTTTCTTTTTTAAACGGCGATTCTTGCGTCACGTCGACTGTTTTCGAACAGATAAACTGACAAGGATCGGGAATTCAGATCCAAATTGAAGACTGTCGAGACTGGATCGTCAAATTTTGATGAGATGATTGAGGAATATTTAACGGGTGGGGCAAGTGTCACGCAACCATTTTAATTACACATATAAATATTACTATAATAAAATAATAATAAATAAGAATGTAAAGTAATAGAAAGTAAATAAATAAATAATAATAATAAAGGACAAACATTACATGAAAGGTGACACCATAGACGAACAATTGTCTCTAAAGTGGCTGACCGATGGATTATTATACCCAGAAGCAGAATGTTTCGCGACATCTATTCAAGATAGGGTAACAAGAACAAAGGACTATGAAAGGCATATACTGCACTTGGATGTAGTAGATAAGTGCAGGAAATGCGGGACTTTGGGGGAAACAATGGAGCACCTTATTGGTGGTTGCCCGGCCCTTGCTCCTAATGCTTATTTGAGACGGCATAATCAGCTGGCAAAAATCACACATCAGCAAATTGCATTAAAATACTCGCTATTAGAAAGCGCACCTCCATATTATAAGTACTCACCTCCGAAAGCTTGATAAGTAAGAGATTTTTTTCAAAGAACCTCGAGAGCCTGGGTATATCGAAATCGATTGCCATAGTAGGACAACGTGGCGTGCTCTTGCAGAAATGTTACATTGTTCGTAAAATACTATGTTAGGGTGAGAGGAGCTGAATTGTTTTTTCATTTTGGCATTGGAATATCGACCAGCATAAGCTGAGATTCTACAGCAAGGATGAGCAGATTAATAATAATAACTGATAATAATGAACTGAGCCATGCAAACTACACTATCGAAACAGGGACAATACAAAACAACAGAAATCTCTGGGAACATAAATCAATCCATGGTAGATATGTAGAATTATTAAATGGCAATACTATTGATAAGAAAGCTTCTCTGCTCTGGTTAGATGAAAAACTATATCCGGAAACTGAGGATTTTGTTATTACTATCCAAGATAAAGTCACCAAAACCAATAATTACAAGAAATATCTCCTTATAGAAAACACTGAAGATGTATGTCGAAAGTGTGGCAAAATAGGGGAGACTGTTGAGCACATAATTGATGGATGTCCTACTTTAGCAGAAAATGCATATTTAGGGAAGCATAATCAGCTTGCTAAAATAATCCATCAGAAACTGGCACTTAATCATGGTCCTTTACCAACATCTACTCCGCTGTATTATAAATACAGTCCTCAAGCTGTTCTGGAGTCTGACGATGTGCTGCTCTACTGGGATAGAACGATAATAACTGACAAGGCAGTGGACTACAAAAGACCAGACATAGTCTTAATAAATAAAAAAGAAAAACGGGGAACAATTATTGATATTGCCATACCACTGTCGCACAATATACATAAAACGGAGGCGGAAAAAGTTTCTACGTATGAGAATCTTTCTTATAAACTGAAGAACATCTGATAACTTGAAAAAGTCAACATCGAACCTTTACGTTTGTTAAAACAAAAGTTTAACAAATTGCGGACTAAACAGAAATGTCATTAAAGTGAGACAACGGGCTATATTGTTGCAAACCTGCCACATAGTTTGAAAATTTGTGTCTTAATGCCAACATACTGGATTATAATGAAATTTATTCCCAAGCTCCGAGCCGCACTTCAACGTCGCGAGGAAGAGAGTGACACCAAGTCGATGAAAATAATAATAATAATAATATTAACAACGAAAAGAAAACTCGCTAAAGATAAAGAAAACTCACATAACTGGCTAAAGCGAGATTGGCTCCACCCAGAGACAGAGGGTTTCATAATATCCATACAAGATCTCGTAATCCGTACCAGAAATTATGAAAAGTATATTATGAAAAAAAATGTTAATGATATATGTTGGAAATGCAGAAGCCGTGGAGAAACTATATACCACGTAACTACTGGATATTCAGTACTATCAGAATCCGCTTATCTTGGAAGACATATCGCTGGCAAAAATTATACAACGGGAATGGCCTGTTAAATTCAACCTCATCAACAATAATCAACATACTATCAATATTCTCCGGAATCGATTTTAGGATCCATGATTGGTTGCTCTATGGGGATAGGCCACTAATTACAGACAGGACTATATATACATATAGACTATATATATATATATATATATATATATATATATATATATATATATATATATATATATATATATATATATATATATATATATATATATATATATATATATATATATATATATATATATATATATATATATATATATATATATATATATATATATATATATATATATATATATATATAGACTATAACAGGCCAGACATTATAATGATTGATAAAATAAATAAAAAGGTCATTGTGGTTGATGTGGGTTGTTCATTAACGCAGAATCTGGCAAAAACGGCAATGAAAAAAATCCGGAAATATGAAAATATCTCAGAGCAGCTCAAGAATGTGTGGAGTTTAACCAGTGTGGAACTGATTTCCATACGGTTTCCACCATAATATCGGTGTGTGGAGTAATGGTAAATAACCTTAGAAAAAACATTGAGCGTTTGGGACTGCCGATGACTCTCAGCCATCTTATGCAAAAAAGTGTAATCCTCCAAACTTGCAATATCACTCGAAAGTTCCTGAATTTATAGCAGGATGGGATGAATTTTCTCCCTGATACATATTAAATCCTAATCCTAAATAAAATCCTAAATAAAATCATTACTTTATAAATTCAATTAAAAAGAAAATAGATAATAATAATAACATTACTTATTCGATACTAGTAAGCAACCGGACCAACAAATACTTCTTGATGCAGGCGGAAACATTTATGTTACATAAACCTGTATCCCAGGCTGATCGATCAACAGCACTGCGACTGAAAGATGATCAAATTTACGTCTACTCAAAAACCGAACTTGAGAAATTACAATCACGGAGAGAAAAGCCTCTGCATGGGAGACATTTGAATGAGGTCACTCAGGAAAAGACAATTACATAAGTTATGCGATATTCTACGAAAGAACCCTAGTTTTTATCTTTTTTTTACTCGTACATTAAAATTATATTAGCACAAAATTTCAATTGGGAATCAAGAATTTCTCCTAGATAATTTGATCGACGATTTCAATGTTATTCTTCTCGATGTAAACATTATAATTTTATAAACGACTTGGAAATGCAAATGAATGTGAAGTGAATGAGTTTGAATAAAATAAACACAAATACTTAGTTCGTTTGTTGCACATAATTTTCGACGATCTTGTCTCAGACTTTGCTTTAATTAAACATCCTTATTTTTTTTTAAATTTCGGATTGTTTAATTTCTTCCGGAATCCCAATACGCAATACGAAAAACCAAATCTTCTACCGGCAGAAAAAGAAATCGAAAAAAAAACTATATCGGAGCGGAAAAATCGTTCGCTTGGGAGACGAAATTAATTAAAGTACGGTTTCGGGAGAGGCGAAGAAAAACTATTTAAATTAAAAATGAGTCTTCGGTGGCCGTCGGGAGGGAAACTTCTGTTGGAGTTGCGCTAATTGCTATTTTAAGATCTTTTAATCCGGTCTAATACAAATCACTGAGTTTGACTTGGCAACTTTTCAGTTTCTAATTATTTTCCTATCAGGAAAAATCCTATTCGAATACAAGAAAATTAGATAACAACTTGGTCTTCTATTTCAGCGTTAAATCGATCTCTACAGAGTCTATATAAAAATAAACCGAATATTAAAAACTGCAGAAAGAAAGAACTGTAAAACATATAATTATAGTAGACTTTTTAAATATTTAAAGGGTTGTCTAGAGAGTTCTTAAGCATTTACGTTTGCATATATTATATTAGTGCATATTGCATAACAAATATTTGCACCCGCCGTTTTTTTTTAATTCAAAATACTGAAAACTGGTTATACATTTATGATTTTTCCACCATTTTCACTCATCTTTCAGGTAGCATTCGAATCACGTGTTGGAAAAACTGGTCATCTTTTGAAGCGATCCACGAATCGATCCAATTTTTAACTTCTTCA
>JARFXV010001177.1:0-154155 GCA_031761425.1 Cosmopolites sordidus
AAGAATCAAATTAGTATGGGCGCAAAGGAAGGCTAACGACAACAAACGCCTCTAACTGTACTTCGCGTGGTCCACCAGGGCCTATACGTGAATCTGTACATATATATATATATATATATATATATATATATATATATATATATATATATATATATATATATATATATATATATATATATATATATATATATATATATATATATATATATATATTTTTATTTTTTTTTTACTTCTTTGGACTGCATCCAATGAAACAACAGTAGTCAGGTGTTATACAGCCCCGACCGTTAGGTTCCACAATCTCATGAGGACCTGCGTTTCCACCATAATGAGCATTGGTTAGTTGGTTGGCCGGGAGGAAGCCCCACCCATCTCTTACATTGGAGGGCACATGTTTCGTCTGTTGGTGGTTAGACTCATCAGGGTACCGACATATGCTCTCTCGCCAAGATTAGGGAGTCCCTCTCCACAATCAAACAACCCATATTTTCGCCGACTTCTCGTCGGATGGCTTATACATGGAGTTTTTTTTACTTCTTTTGACATCTATCGGTACTCTGATGAGTCTAACCACCAACAGACGAAACGTGTGACCTCCAATGTAAGAGATGGTTGGGGCTTCCTCCCGATCAAACAACTAACTAATGCTCATATATATATATATATATATATATATATATATATATATATATAATATATATATATATATATATATATATATTTATATGGTTTTTTTAATTGAAAATAAAAGCTCTTTGTATACAAAAGAAACTGTTTCATTTTAAATTTAAACCTGTACAAAACCTAATAGCGTTATAATTAAAGAACATTCTTTTCACGTGATGCATCTGATGTTTATTCTACGTACGGTGGTCCTTATTAACGCCACACGTTGATAATTTGCCTCATATATAAATAAAATAAAGTAAGAACTTTCGTAATTACACGAAAACTCAATTAAAGCACAACCATTGTTTTAACTCTTCATATTAAAATGGTTGTTAATGAAATAATATTCGTACGGATGAAAACTGGTCCCAAGACGCTCGCACGTTTAATTAAACTAAACCGAGTGGTAGGTTTTTCTTCCGAACATAAACAGAAAAAGAATTTTTTTTTCCATGGTTGGTTTTTAGCTATCAGGTCGTTTTGGTCCATTTTTGTCGATCTTTTGAAATATAATCAAATTAGAGTGGATTTTTAAAACATCAAATATAAATAATGATAATGTTTAATAATATAACTCAGTGAAGTGTTACTGCTGAATTGTTTTAGGGGCCATTTTCTATATACATGTCCAAAAGATTGAAATATTCAAACATTTCACTTATTATTAATATTAAGTTTTTGTTTTACTCACTTACGAAATCATCATTTTATTACATTATTGAAACTCTTATTGGTACCAAAAAAAAACTCGATCAAATGACCAATATGTATAAAATTGATTTATTATTTTGGAGTCAAAAAATTACAATGTACTAATTGCATTTAAAAATAATTTATAAATATTAAGAACAACTTGCAATAAAACTAATAAGCAGTAGTTCCTCCATGGGCCTGTATGCAGGCAATTTGGCATGCTGTCGATTAAATCATCAATTTGGGATTGTGGAATTCTTCACGAAGAGTGTTGTGGTTGTGGAATTCATTCTTCACGAGCAGCATTTTTAGTTCTCGCAGGGTAAGAGGAGAATTGTTTCGGTTCTTGATTCGTGTTTTCAGAATGTCCCAAGCATGTTCAATGACATTTATTGAGGGGAATTGGCTCACCACCCTAACTTAGTTATTCCCTCCTCTTTAAAAAATATTGTATTACTGCTGTTCGATAGGGAGGTGCGTTGTCAGCCATGAAAACAAATCCGTCGTCCACTGCGCCTTGGTACAGACGCACAAGAGGATTTAAAACTTCCTCGATGTACACAGCACCAGTGACTCTTCTCATCAGGACCAGTAGAGGTGTCC
This sequence comes from Cosmopolites sordidus, assembly GCA_031761425.1. Lineage (NCBI taxonomy): Eukaryota > Metazoa > Arthropoda > Insecta > Coleoptera > Curculionidae > Cosmopolites > Cosmopolites sordidus. The sequence continues at coordinate 1,966 of JARFXV010001177.1, forward strand.
ATGCACTCCTCATAATACCCAAAACATCACGCTCCCACCTTCAAATGCGATACGAGGTTGAACTGTTTCTAATAGGGCTTGTCGACCTGGAGCTCTCCAAACTAATGTTCTACGTGAATCAGAAATCAAGCCAATTCTCGTCGCCGGAGAACATCACCTTATTCCAGTTGAGGTTATGATCCACCATTTCTCAAACCTATTGCAATCTTATATTTTTTGTGGAAGGGTTACTTTGGGAATACGTAAAGGTCTTCTGCGATGCAACTTTAGGGCTGTCAGTCTGTGTATTATCGTTTCTCGTGAAACATTTACCTTTTCAAGCCTAACAAGCTCCCTTGATATACCACTTGTAGATTGCAGACGATTTCTTCGACCTATCATTAATATCCGCTGGTCTTGTATAACTATGGAACATCGTTTTCTACCCGTTCTAGGAAGATCTTTTATGTCATTTATCTCTTAGATTTTTTTATGAACGGTCAATACAGCATTTTGGGAAACTACTACAATTTCCGCGATATCACTTGGATTAAAGTCCTGCTGTAATAAAGCAATTACTTTTGATCTGTTAAAATGAGATATGTTTCTAGGCATTTTTAAACGGAGTGGCTGAAAATTGAAAAAGAACTGAAATAATGTGTAAATACCAGTATCAACGGAATAGTCAAAAATTGAAAAACATGTGTGATCAGCAAAACAATGCTTTTGTTATTTTCATTTAAAAACGGTCTAAAATAAATATCCATCGCAATTTTTAGAGTAAGCGTAGATATTCTATTTGTAAATATTCCAAACATATATATATATATATATATATATATATATATATATATATATATATATATATATATATATATATATATATATATATATATATTTATATATATATATATATATATATATATATATATATATATATATATATATATATATATTTATTCACGTATGGACCACGCCAAGTACAATTAGATGCGTTTGTTATCGTTCATTCTTTCGCTATGAGCTTTTTTCCTTTCGTCAGACCAAGTTGTTCCAGTCTTCCAACATTTTTCCCTTTGGCCAACCTCCCAAACGTTAACCTTGTGTCTGAAACAGCTTCTATTCTGAATTTCACATTGTGTAATATTTGCTGATCTTAGATCCTCTTTAATTGCAGCAATCCATTTAATTATTTCTACTTTAGCTCTACTCCCATTTTCATAAAATTCGACTATTTGTCTAGTTAGCCTACTCGGATTCATCCATTTTATGTGTCCGTAAAACTTAAGTCTTCTTTTTCTCATATCGCTATGTATATCCCTGTATGTATTTCTTGGTTTTCTCGAAGTCGGTATATTGTGCTATTTATTTGTTTGAGGTCTAAGATTTTTCTTATGATTTTTCTTTCTTGCTTTTCAATTTCTTCATTCTCCTCAATGTTTCTGCGCCATATAGACATTCTGGCTTAATAACTGTGTTACAATGTCTCAGTTTCGTGTTTTAGATATGCATTTGTTGTTGTAAATATTTTGTGTAAGTCTCAATGCAGGTTCCATTTTTTGATATCTACCCATATTGGCCGCTTTTTCCAACCAGTTTTCCATGATTATTTCACCCAAAAATATATATATATATAAATATATATAAAATATATATATATATATATATATATATATATATATATATATATATATATATATATATATATGTATATATATATATATATATATATATATATATATATATATATATATATTATATATATATATATATATATATATATATATATATATATATATATATATATATATATATATATATATATATATATATATATATATATATATACATTTATATGTAAGTATTCGTATTAAGAATTAATTAATTAATGTTCTTAACTACATATGCAATTTTTAAGTAACATAATCACAGTTTAATTCTTATTTTTAGGACAGCATGTAATTTTGAATTTCTTGCATGAGCAATTAACAGATAAATGACTGTTTGATGGATGCCGTATGTTTTTGTGCAATTTATTGAAAGTAGTAGATTTTAAATGGAAAAAAGATTATCCAAGACCAGGGCTTATGGAAATTCCCAATGTTGCCCAAAAACAAATAGATTTTTGAGAAATTATATCAAAGGAAGAAAAATAGCTTTGATCTAGAAAAAAAATCAGTCTTACAGAAAATTAAATAATGAAATGGTATGACAGAGCATATACTTGATTGAAAATATATAGATATTTCATTGTTTTCTCAATTTTATTCTTGCATATTATATATCAATAAATGTTATTGCTAATTATATTTTTAATAACCATTCAAATATTAAAATATGTCGATGATTTTCGATGATTTTTGAACGAAGCATTTTACAGAATTTATCGAGATGTACTAAATCGACGACACTTGCAATACTTTCAACCTTTATTATAATTTTTTTAATTACTTAGTAATTTGCATTTAAATTAGAGCTTAGTTTTTTTAATTGTTATTAAAGTTTAAATTGTAAAAATGATTCGCTAAAGTAAGATTATGATATTTAATCACAATCTGGAAAAAGGGCAGTCAAAATGTTGATCACGCGCTTAATAACACGCAACTGCTTTTATTGTGTACGCGCTATAGGACGCAGAAACATACATACAAGACTGAACAGGAAACTACCACAAGATATGTTTTTAGAATAAATTTGTCATGTCAATGTTAAGACTTTCATTACAACATTGTCTTGTAGAACAATTGTAATTTTTGACCAGACATTTCCACAAATAAAAAAATGTAAAACCAAAAAGTTTAAGTAAATCTAAACCTATAATTGAAAAATATATTCTGTCTTCTTTTTTTTTAGTTATAAATAATTAAAATGCTAGCGTGACACTTTTATATGTATACGCATACATCTCTATTAAATTTATAGGAGAGCTAGGAAGCATACTAAATCTTCCACCTATCATAAACCAAACAAGTTCTAGGGGAATAAATTCAGCGAAAGTGCAGGCTAAAGAAGAATGTTGATATTGCCCTCTTGATCCCTAATGTAACCGGTACAATCTGGTGATGGGTTTTGCCTTGCTGGACGTGGTCAACTGTATAGTGAAGCAACTGGCTCCAGCTTCGCTGTATCCTATACTAATTCCATCCTATCTTCTGACAAGAGCTGGGTTATAGTTCTAAGAACTGTCGTTCTTTTCTTCAATGCTGGATTCATTTATAACCATAGCAGGTCCAGCAGTGAAAAGAAAGACACCGTTCTTATCTTCGTCGTGATCCCATGAAGTGTTCTAACGGGACAGTGTTCATTTTGGACGGTAGGAAATTATCATTTTGAATATATTTTCTTGACTGTCTTTGCTAAAAACATAGTATTTACTTCTGACTTTGAAGTAATACGCAGATCGCTAGGAACAAGTAATATTAATCTCTATTTTCTTCGATCTTAACATTTATCTGAAATTAAATTTTGAGAAATTTGACGAAATTCAAAAAGAAATTTCAAAATTGTGATCAAACAGTAAGTACGGTGGGTGGGGCAAGAGTTCCCAGCCAAGTGCAGAAATGATGTCTCTGACCGCTTTCGCTATGTGATGGAGTGTTGCTTTTCTGTGTCTTATAGCCCATTCTGATCGCTTTTCGATCAATGATTGGTTTAAATTGATCATTTCTTGACGGTAGCGAATGGCATTAACTCTTTCACGTGCTTTCAGAAACTCATGGTACACGACATCATTATGATCCCACCAAATGCACAGCATTGCCTTCTTTCCAAAGCGTTCGGGTCTTGCGGTCGATGCTGATGGTTGTCCTGAGTCAACCCATGATTTTCTACATTTTGGGTAATCGAAATATATCCATTTTTCGTCTCCAGTTAAGAATCGATGCATGTTTTTTGCTTTTCCATCTGTCTGTCGTTCAGCAGATGTGATACCCATTTTCCTGCCTTCTGGATCTTTCCCATAGCATGCAGCTGATCATATATGTTTCGGCGACTAACAATTAACCTCTCTGCCATTTATTGTTGAATTTGAATTTATCGACTTTATTCAACACTGATTACAACTCGGCATCTTCAAATTTTTTCAGTTAACCTGAGCATTCTTTGCTTTTTAAGTTGAAATTATCACTTTGGTCTAACCATGTGGTCTTCCGTGATCTAAACCAGTAGTCTTCAACTTTTTATTATCCAAGGACTACGTTGGTTAGACGGACCGTAAAATAAAGTATATATATATATATATATATATATATATATATATATATATATATATATATATATATATATATATAAATAACATTTAAAATTTAACTTAGTTTAAGACTAAATACAAAATAACTGTTCGTTGGTTTTAGTTGCCATCCGTGAAAAAACAAAAGGCAGACTGCAAGTGGCCCGCGAGCCGCATGTTGAAGACCTCTAGTCTAAATCAACGCCTATAAGGGTCTTGTGTTGGAATATTGTCGCCGTAAGTTTCCACAAGTGAGACGTGGCTGGAACGAAAACTTTGCATAACGAAACAACCAACAATGGAACGAGACTGGAAAACTTAGCAACAGAAATAGAACTGTATATCGTTAGCACAAAATACCAATACAAAACGCAGCATAAAGTAACATGGCTAATCTCAGACGGAACGATAGCAAACCAGATAGACCACATCCTCATAGACAAAAGAAGACAAAACATGAACAGACGTGGACACGTACAGACCATTCGTACATACCACATTCTAGTGATAGCGAAACTTAAGTTAAGAATGGTAGGTAAAATGAATTCACAAACAAACAGAAGGAGATGAAACATTGATAACAGGTAAGGACTCACTATATGAAGAAGAAGTCAGAAAACATCTAGTTGACAGTGCAGAAAACGAAAATTTAGAAGTAGAATTAAGTAAAATAAAAAGATGTATTAAATATGATGTAGATAAGATAATGGAAAAAAAAATCCATAGAAGGAAGGAAGGAATAGTATGATCAAGAATGCAAAGGAATAATGCAGAAGAAGAGGGCTGCTAGATTGATGTGGTTAAGAACAGGGAGTGATGTAGACTACAGGGCATATCAGAAAATTAGAAAAAACCACACTAAATTAGTAAAAACTAAGAAAAATAGATGGATAAAGAAAATGATGGAGACGATAGAAAAACTTAATAAGAATAACATAAAATTATACAGATATATCAAAAGACAAATGTGAAAAGAAACACAACAAACATAAGTAGCATCGAATGGGCGAATCATTTTAAGAAAATATTAGCAGATACCAGAACGGTGACGGAAAGGAAAAAGGATGGGAGCCTGGAAGGCAATATGGAAGAAAAAAAACTGGATATACCCACGGAAGAAGAATTTAATGATGTAATAACTGAACTTAAATTTGAAATAGAGCAGGTGGATTGGTTAATGGTTAATAGAGTCAATGAGATGATACGTGAACTAAGGTACGGAGATAATGAATTTAATAAGCTTCGAACAGGAAAAGTTACGAATATTCGAAAGAAAGATTGTAAGAAGAATATATGGATTAAAGAAAGTTGCAGAAGATGAATACAGAAGGTTATGAATTTTGAAATAAAACCATTTTAAAAGGAGAAGATATAGTGAAGAACATAAAAGTGCAAAGACTTCGCTGGTTTGCCCAAATAAGAAGAATGGAAGATAATAAAGTAGTAAAGAAAATTAGAATGTGGAGACCAGATATTAACAGAGGAAGAGAGAGAGACCAAAAAGTAGGTGGGATGATCAGGTGCGGGAACACATAAGGAAATTGGAAATACAAGCATGGTGGGAAAAGATACAGAACTAATATACGTGGAAGAAAATAACGGAAGAAGCAAAGACAAGCAATAGGATAGAATAAGTCAAGAATAGCGGAACGTCGACTAACTCGCCACAAGAAATGAGTTGCTAGAACTTTCAGAAAAGTTTCCACAATTATACGATGGTTTTCACTCGCGATTTTCTTTTAATTGAAGAAGAAAATCAGTACGTGCTGCACAAGCTCTTTATTTAGCTCGAAACTCGACATGTTTACCGCACGAAATAAATATGATGCTAAATCGTTTAATAATCAATGGTGTTTTGAGAGGTACTGTCTTAACACCTGCAAACCTTTGTTGCCAATTAGAATTATTAACCCCTTCACCCAATAAAAAATATAAGTTACCTTACTCTTTGATCATAGTAACATATTCTGTATGGTATCTCATCTACACTATTAGAAATCAGACCGTTCCTAGAATTTGTAGTAATTAGTTTAATTTAACACAGCTCGGGGAATAAATGGTGATAACATTACTGTTTATGGCTAACGTCAAATACTTTTTAAATTGCCTCGGTAAGTTCACCATTTTATTACCCTGTAAAAATTAGAAATTACTACAGAATTTTCTGATTTATCTAGATTTTCTCCACAATAATAGGCCATTAAAGTTCTAACTATCACAGTCGTTAAACGGCAGATTTTTCCCCTTAAATGGTAATTTACCAGTCTTTCGCTGAAATTTCTTGGTTGATTCGACCGATTCTGACATGACCCGGTATGAATTTTGAGGTTTTTGATCGTAAAAAAGCCCTATAAAAGACGACTATAAAGTCGGTGTACATTAACGGGAGGGTGGCCTTTTTTATAATTGTTCCAAAACGAAATATCGAAGGAAAAAAAGGAAGAAGGAAAAAGAAACCGAACTGTTTTGCTGTTGATTTCATTATGTTTTATTTCTTTGGCGACAAAAAATTTCCATATTTGGCCAACGTTTTGTTTCCATCGCCTTTGTAGGAGACTTCTTAGAAGTGGCACCCTTAAAAATTTGCATTTTTCAGTTGTACAAACTGATAGAGAGACGAAATAATAATAAAAAAAGTTGAACAATATAAAAGGAAATTAGGAACATAAAATTTTTAAGTTTTAAGGGTTAAAAAGATATAATTATCGCGATAAATGTAGAGTTTTGTAAAGGATTGTCCAATAAGATTATCAGAACATTAAAAATTAGCACAATGATATCCACAAGTGATAATCCGATAAGTTTTATTTTACCTTGAAGAAGAAATTAATTCACTTTTTTCTATCAAACTGTTTAATAATTGTGTCCAAAAGCGCCCTAGTTCTATATAAAATACTATAGAAAAGCTCACCTAAGAGTGAAATCTTACTAAATCCATTTCTAATACGTTGTAAATCGCGCCTAATCCGTTCCAACCAATCACAAGCGTAGGTTTTGGCACATTTCACAATAATATGTTTTAGCATGTTTCACGTGGCGGAATTTGCAAATTTAGTCTTCAAAACGAGGTTGCACTTTCAATATTATTTATTTTTGCCTGAATATTTTATGAAAAATAGATAAACGAAAAATTAATAAAAACCATCTCGAAATCCGGAACTAAGTGTTAGTGATGTAAAAAAGGTATTTCTACTTTAACATTATTACAATCTTTTATTGATATATATATATATATATATATATATATATATATATATATATATATATATATATATATATATATATATATATATATATATATATATTGATATATATATATATATATATATATATATATATATATATATATATATATATATATATATATATATGGAGATGGGCAGGCCAGGTTATGGATATGGCCAGGCTATATAGCGAGGCGATGGGATGATAGATGGACCATGGCAATATTGAAGTGGATACCGCTTGATCACAAACGTCTGCGAAGAAGACTGAAACCACGATGGATTGATGACATCGTTAAATATATTGGACCAGGGGGGCAGAGGAAAGCCCAGGACCATGAAAGTTGGAAACATGCTGAAGATGCCTTCATCCTGCAGTGCATCGACACGGGCTGAAGATGATGATGATGATGATGATGATGATATATATATATATATATATATATATATATATATATATATATATATATATATATATATATATATATATATTATTATTATTATTATTCACGTATGGGCCCTAGTGGACCACGCGAAGTACAATTAGAGGCGTTTGTTGTTGTTAGCCTTCCTTTGCGCCCATACTTATTTCATTCTTTGGCTATGAGCTTTTTTCCTTTCGTCAGACCAAGTTCTTCCAGTCTTCCTACATTTTTCTCTCTGGCCAACCTTCCAAACGTCAACCTTGTGTCTGAAACAGCCTCTATCCTGAATTTCACTTTGTGTAATATTTGCTGATCTTAGGTCCTCTTTAATTGCAGCAATCCATTTAATTATTTCTACTTTAGCTTTACTCCTATTTTCATAAAATTCGACTATTTGTCTAGTTAACCTACTCGGAATCATCCATTTTATGTGTCCGTAAAACTTAAGTCTTCTTTTTCTCATATCGCTATGTATATCTATGTATTGTTTGATTTCTTCGTTTTCTCGAAGTCGGTATGTTGTGCTATTTATTTGTTTGGGGCCTAGGATTTTTCTTACGATTTTTCTTTCCTTCTTTTCAATGTCCTCGATGTCCCTCTTTCTATTCAAAATGAGCGTTTCTGCAGCATATAGACATTCTGGCTTAATAACTGTGTGGTAATGTCTCAGTTTTGTGTTTTTAGATAGGCATTTTTTGTTGTAAATATTTTGTGTAAGTCTCAATGCCGTTTCCATTTTTGACATCTACCCTTATTGGCCGCTTTTTCCAACCCATTTTCCATGATTATTTCACCCAAATATTTGAATTGAGAGACTCGTCTGATGTTACCATATTTTGTTTTTAGAAATGGCGTTCTTAGTCTGTTGCAGGTCATGTATTGTGTCTTTTCAAAGGAAATTTGGAGTCCTACATTTTCTGCTGTTTCTTTTAGGATTTCAATCTGTTTCTGTACCGTTAATACATCTTGAGCTAAAATTGCTAGATGATCAGCAAATGCCAGACAATCAATTTTGATGTTGGTTCTCCCCAGTTTAATGGGCTGGTCAATATTCAGGGCCGACTTTTTTTCACGCCACTCCTGTATTACTTTTTCTAGAACACAGTTAAATAAGAGTGGCGAGAGTCCATCCCCTTGTCTCACTCCAGTTTTAATTTCGAAGGGCTCTGAGATCTCACCCATGAATTTAACTTTTGACCTTGTGTTAGTTAACGTTCCTTTAATAATTGCCAGCGTTTTCAGATCTAGTCCTTGTTCTTTCAAGATTCGGAATAAAGATTCGCGGTCAATAGAATCATATGCTTTTTTGAAATCCACAAATGTACAGACGAGATTTTTATTGTACAGTTTTTGATGTCTTAGAATCAACTTCAGATTCAGGATCTGTTCAGGGCAGGATCTGCCCGGTCAAAAACCTGCTTGATATTCACCAAATGTTAGGTTCTAACTGTCCCTGTGCTCTGTCTAGTAGACATTGAGATAGAATCTTGTAACAAACTGGGAGAAGAGATATCCCTCTATAGTTGTTTACATCCGTTCTATCTCCTTTCTTATGTAGTGGATGGATAGAGCATATATATATATATATATATATATATATATATATATATATATATATATATATATATATATATATATATATATATATATATATATCATCAGGTGTGTCGGTAATTAGTTTCCGGTTTTTGTAACATATTTCACTAGTTATAAGTATGCAATGTTATGATTTGATATATCTGTCATTTTATTCTACTAAAATTAACCTCAAAACTACACAAGTTACGTTCTGCCAAAATAACAGCGTTATAGATTTATTATTTTTGGAAAATGTCGAGTTTTGTGAAAACGTGCATTTGTGACATGCATTACTTTTCTTGTTTCATCAAAAGAAAAAAGCCGCTGAAAGTCATCGTTTGCTGGTAGAGACTTACGGTGAGCATGCTCCAACCATAAGAACATGTGAAACCTACTTTCGACAATTCAAATGTGGTTATTTTAACGTTCAAGACAAATAACGTTCTAGTAGGCCAAAAACGTTTGAAGATGCGGAATTGCAGGAGTTATTGGGTGAAAACCCAACACAAACTCAGAAAGAACGGGTAGAAAATTTGAATGTGAGCCGAGTCGCAATTTGTGAACGATTACAAGTGATGGGAAAGATCCAAAAGATAGGAAGATGGGTGCTACATGAATTGGATGACAATTGAATGACAATGAATGAATGCTGCCTCAAAGTTATGAAAAAAAGTCATTTCTGCATCGAATAGTAACGGGTGATGAAAAAGAGATTTATTTTGAAAATCGCAAACGAAAAAAATCATGGTTATCACCTGGCGAGCGGGCCCATCGACTGCAAGGCCAAATCGCTTTGGTCGCAAGACCATGCTCTATATCTGGTGGGACTAGGTTGGTGTCGTATATTATGAACTGTTGAAACCTGGAGAAATAGTTAATACTGATGGCTATCGACGACAAATGATTAATTTGAACTGTGCATTTATCGAAAAACGTTCACAATACCCACAAAGACATCATAAGGTGATTTTGCAGCATGACAACGCGCAAGTGCTTACAGCAAAATCAATCAAAGAAGCGTTGAAATCACTTGGATGGGATGGATGTTTTATTGCACCCACCGTACTCTCCAGACTTGGCTCTATCTGACTACCACCTTTTCACATCGATGGGGCACGCGCTTGTAGAGAAGCACTTCGCCGAAGTTAACAAATGGTTCGATGAATGGTTTAGGATTGGTCGATAAATGGAGATAAATTGCCTGAGAGATGGGCAAAATGTGTAGAATCAAATGCCCAATACTTTGAATAAATACATTTTAATTATCCATTGTAAATAACGTTGTAAATAATTAATTGTGATAAAATATTAAAAAATTGTAAAAACCCCGGAAAGGAATTACCAACACACCTGATATTTTGTTTATATATATATATATATATATATATATATATATATATATATATATATATATATATATATATATATATATATATATATATAGTAACATCAGACGTGTCTCCCAATTCATATATTTGGGTGAAATAATCATGGAAAATGTGTTGGGAAAACGTTGTTAAAATGTTATGAATTGATTCGTGAGACACAAAAAGATCAACTGCTATCTCTCTTAAACTTAAATGGCGATTTTCAGTCACAATTTCCTTCACTTTAGCGATGTTAACTTCAGTTGAACACGTTGATGGCCGACCAGAGCGAGGCAAATCTTCCACCACATCTCGACCGCTTTTGAATGCACTGTGCCACTCATATGCACGTGATTTTGATAAAGTCAATAGTACCGTAAGCCTTCTGCAACATAAGTATTTTGTTTCTGTACGTGCTTTTATCCTCAATCTCTGTCGGGCCCATTTTTACCTTTTCCAGATTGGCTCTGACTTGTGCGACCCATGGTACTGCTGTCTTGACTCCTTGTATGTATGTAAGAATTCTCTTGGTGAGTCTTGTCGGTGGGAGTTCACTGATATGCCCATAGAATTTCAACCTTCTTTTTCTTATGTCCGCCGCTACGTTGGACATTCTCTCTGTGGTCTTTCTAGAATTTAGTCTGTATATTTCCTCTGTCAGTTTTAAGCCGATAATTTTCCTCATAATTTTGCGTTCTTCTTTTATTATGTTTTCTATGCCGCTTATTGTGTGGAGTGTAAGTGTCTCGCTTACGTATAGTACCTCTGGTTTGGTTACTGTGTTGTAGTGTCTTATTTTTGCGTGTGTGGATAGGCATTTCTTATTGTAGATATTGTGTGTCTTGCCGTATGCCCTCTTCATCTTCTGTAATCGAGCCTTCTGTGCGACCTTCTCTCCCCCTGTTGATTCCAGGATCTCGCCCAGGTATTTGAAGTAAGTGACCCTATTTATTTTGCCGTATTTGATGTTCAAATTTGCGACATCTAATTTTGAGCAGAAGAATTCGTTTTTTTTGAAAGGAGATTTGTAGGCCGACTTTCTTTGCACATACCTTGAGGACTTCTATCGGTTTGGTTGCCCTTTTTTCATTTTCAGCGAATATGGCTAGGTCATCTGCAAAGGCTAGGCATGATAATTCTATGTTGTTTTTGGGTCGTCCGAGTCGAAGTGGTTTCCAGTGTCCTTGATTTTTTAGTTCCTTTTCCCATGCCCTTATGACTTTGTCCAGGACCAGGTTGAAGAGGAGTGGGGATAACCCATCTCTTTGGCGTGCTCCGGTTTTAATCACGAAGGGTTCGAAAATTTCTCCCATAAATTTCACTTTTGAGGTTGTGTCTGCTTGATCAATCATAGTGTTTTGGGGTCGAGTCCTTGTTCTTCTAGGATATAGAACAGAGATTTTCAGTCGTTACTGAAAATTTCCCCTGATAGAGTATTTGCCACAATTGAAAAAGAAAGAAGAAATTGTAACGCCAGAATAATACTTAAACATTTTTAAAGATCATGTTATGATTTTAAAACTTGGCAAAGTTATCCCAAATAGAAAACTGGAAAGGTGCTGGTCAACGAATCCTTAAGCCAGTATCACAGTGAAAAAGGTTAATTATAAGAGGCGGTAACAATAACGTCATCGCCATTCGAGGTTAGTTATCTTACCATTCAGACACGGCAGTATATAAAAGGGTTTTTAAGAACAACCAGACTGCTTTCAATATCCAGCCAAAATTCCTACCGGAGTGAAACGGAAATATCTGAAGAAAACTGGAAAGTCTGGAATATTTTAAACATGTGTTGAAAAATTTCACGATAATTTTATTCCCAGTGTTGTTGTTTTTGCAAAAAAACCGAGGATATATTCGATTTGAGAGTTTAAAACACTCTTATTGGAACATTCCTTGCCTTAATTTAATTAACACATTTTTTTTTAATAACATAAACTGATTTTTTTCAGCTCTTGTCTCCATATAGTTTTGTATTGATGTTTTTTACTTCTTCCTGTTCTTATTCCTTCGTCTCAATTCAGTTGTTTATAAAGGGTCTTTCAAATTGAGCAGTTTTATTAATCATCATTTTTTTGTTCATCGATACAACATCGAGCAATATCGATATTAAACACCGTTTACGGTTAGAGCTTTACTAGTGGTATTCTGAAAGAAATACGGCCGATTACGACATCCCAACAGTGACTCGTTTAGGATGTAAACGTTTCTCATGAATCAATCGCAGATTTTCCTTACCCCAAATGCGACAATTTTGTTTATTAACATAGCCACCAATGTCAAAAGGTGCTTCATCTGAAAAGATGATTTCTTTGAGAAAAATTCTCTATTTGTTTGATCCAATGGCACAAATAAATCTTTGATTCAATTGATAAATGCACGACGTTTCGAATAGGCCTTTTCATAGTTGAAAATTTTTTGCGCGCATGCTTCAACTGTCGCCATGTTTTTCGGTCACTAAATGCATGTATAAGCTGTGAATATTATATTTTCAATGTAATTAACAAAAAAATACATATTTAAGTATTAATTCACTACCAATAGAACAGTTTTAATTGTTATGTACTTGAAGTAAAATATTAATACAAGCATTATAATAAAAATAAACAATGTTATCAGTAAAAAAGGAGCAAAAAAACGTTGTTATGGGATATGTCGCGGCTATACGTGTAGTAAATCATTTTCAGAGCATTTATATTACTTTATTAGTTTTCCAAAGCCATGTCTTGAATATCGTCGATTTATTAAGTCAACAAAAAACATATAAAAATGTATCCAAAAGTGATGATCGATTCCAATTGATTGGTCATATTAACAAAAATACAAATATTTGTTCGCTTCATTTCGAAGGAGCAAGTGGAATAACAACAGAACATCCTGACTCCATTAGTTGTGTAAAAAATCATGTAATCAGGTAATTTTAATCCATTTAATTGTTAATGTAACAGCTCATGCTATAACGTCAAATGATGAATGTTTTTGTAGGTAAAAGTAAAAGTGGCTGAAAAATATCAACAAATTAATGGGTAAGTTAATTATTTTAAAAAATTGCCCCCATAGAGTATTAAAGTATAAAAAAAAATGAAAATTAAAATATGCCCCAAACTTAATATAAAAATAAATGTAATGTTATAAATATAATAAATATAAAAGAAATATGAATATAATTGTCATCCTAACCTTTCAACAAGTTCTGCTTTTTTTCCACGTTAAGGGACTGCCATGGCATTTTAACCATTGTAATTGAAAAAATTGTGTGCTTCTATTGTTGGATGCACTAATATAGCACCATCAATTAATTTTTCATTTAGTTGCACTGATAATAAGCGTAATGATCCTTGTTGTCCAGCCATATTTATAAAAAATGTCCGAAACTTTCATATTAACGCCTCGTTAACATTGCGGACACGCTTGCGCGCATCTTTTCATGAAAAGGTCTGTTGGCTTTTGTTCCTGTGTTATTATGCCTTTGTGAACGACTACTACGACCATATATAGCTCTTCCTTTATCTTCCACCGAACTAGTTTCTTGAAAATTGGGAACAATTCGATTGATAGTGCTATCAGATGGGCGATTAAGCAAACCGTAAATATCACGTAATTTCCTAAAAATATTTATCACTGAACGTCCATTTTCATAAAATAACAGTTTTAACGCGTTTTAACGTGTATTGTGTATCACTCCATTTTTATAAACGTAATTCATTAACCTTCTGAAATGAGACTAGACTTGAGTGGTAGAAAGACCCGTTTACTTCTCTAGATCTTCCATGACCCCTCTTCCAAATAAATGTTTCTATGAAAAATTCTCTTCGTAAAAAAATCGTACTATGACTAAATCGAACTATCAACTGCATTCGAAAAATATTTTACCTTAAAATCACCATCATTAAAGAAACTATAATCACTACAAATGCAGGAACTGAATGGATAAATAGGAAAAATAAAAATTTAAAAATTACACTTGCTGTTTTTGTGTATTTTCTTGGATTAAACGTTCCATAAAGCTTTTCGGCTTTGTTTTATTTGGAACTTAACTCTATAGAGTGTCAGACAATAGATTCGAGAGCGATATAATGGCAGAACAGCCTTCGTGGATTATCCCCGGCCTTTTCATCGGCGTCAAACTGGTTGCCTACGGTTAAGGCCACCTTTCCAACTTTAATTTAAATAGACTTACCGGCTACATGTTCTACGAGATAACATTATAGAGTACGATAACTCATCGCAAATACCCCCGGATAGTAAATTAATTATGTTGTTAATTTATTCCTAACGGGATCTTGTTGACTAATACCTGTTCAATTTATCGATAAGCGCTTCTATAGACAGGAGATTACCTTGAAATAACATTTTTCACAGATGGTTTGTTTTCGATCGCATGGAATTTTGAATATCTTTTACATGGAATAATAATTATTAATAAAAAGCCGTCATTGAACTTTTGGAAAGGTATGAAATTTCTACGGAACACTAACACTAACATTCAAACCGGTCTCGAAAAACGCTTGTTGACGTTTGATGACGACTAAAGCATTGGGTAAAGTTTTGCTTGGGACGCGAAAGAAAAATTATCCTCTTTTTGAATATTTTTAATATCCTCCATTAGACCACTGTGTAATTTTTCTTGTTTGAAACTTTTCGACGCGCGTTTTATAGACTACGGTTGCTATCTTCAAAGTTAACCCTCAAGAGAAGCACTTATGTGCGTCCCGATTCAGGAATATATGGGTATGCCATACCTTGATGTCTTTGATTATTAATATTTTTTGATTAAATTATCCAATTTAATATTTTTCTTTTAATTTAAACAATAATACATCCATAGAACGTTCCAAAAAACAATAGTATTCCTAATACCATCGAAAAAATCAGTAAACATTTTAAAAAAATGCTAAAATGAGGTGTTCTATTCAAACTATCATATCTACAGAGATTACCGGTGCGCCCTGAAGTAAGACTGGTGCAAAACAATCTTACCGGTAGCGGCCGATAATTGGTAAATACTACAATGCACTAACTCAAAAATCTTGTGAACGACGGTTTAAACGCTTTAAACGTACTGATATTGATATTAAAGACAAGGAGCGTCCAGCTGAAAGAAATTCAAGATACAGATTTGCAAGCGTTATTGGATGAAGACTCAACTCATACATAGAAACAATTGGCAGAAGCATTGAATGTTGCCCGATCTACCATTTCCAAACGTATAGGCGTATTGGAAAAGATTCAGAAAGAAGGAAAATGTGTTCCATATGAATTGAAGGAAAGAGACATTCAAAGGCGAAAAACCATTTGTGAAATTTTACTTGCCAAACTGAAAAAAAAAATGGGTTTTCTGCATAGAATTGTAGCAGGTGATAAAAAGTGAGTAAACCTAGGCCAGCTTTTAACGTCACAACAAGGGCGCAATATACAGGGAAAGAAGGCTTTGCTGCGTATTTGGTGGGATAGTAGGGGAGCTCTGTATTTTTAACTACTGAAACCTGATGGAAACGATTTCTGACTATCAATAGCTGACTAACAATTGATAAAATTGAATCGAATATTGCAGGAAAAATGACCAGAATACGTCCAAAGACACGATAAAGTAATTTTTTCCACATGACAATGCTCGGTCTCATGTTGCAAAATGTGTAAGAAACTATTTGAAAAACGTGAAATGGGACATCTTGCCCCACCCACCGTATTTACCGAACTTAGTCCCTTCGGACTACCAATTATTCCGATCGATGCAGCACGGACTTTCAGAACAACATTTACATTATTACGAAGAAGTGTAAATTTGGTTTAATGAATGGTTTGCCTCAAAAAACTAAAAGTTCTTTTGGCGCGGAATCAATTTTTTGGCAGAACTCGCCCAATACTTTGATTATTAAGGTAATTCATTTAGTTATGGAAATAAATGCTCAAATTTTGCAAAAAAAACATTATCCGAAAAACCTATTAACTAAATCAAATTTGCTGCACACTGTCGTGGATTTTTTTCAATCCGTGCCCTTACTTTTCGAATTATTTCTGCTGATGTTGCGGATTTTTTATGGCCACCTCAATGGCATTTTGCGATGCTACCAATATCATTGTAACTTTTAATGGTTCGATACACAAACATTTTATTAACACGTACATGATGTTTATAAACACCTTCCTTAAAAAGACAATCACACTATTACGTTTGACTTCCATTAGGAATATTTCTTTTCAATTAGAACACAGAACGATATGCTTTTACACATGTAAACAATATTATAAACTAAAGTCTGTCAAATTTTGATAGTGCTGTGATCGGCTGTTCGGCAGCTACAGCAGCGTGAAGTTGGTAACAATACGACCCTACTCGACCCTATATAATCTAAAAGAGTTGTAGATCCGATGTTGTTTGAAATGCTGAAAAGAAACTGAAAAGAATATTGAAGAAACTCAAACTCATTGCTCTTAAATTATATAACGGGAGAACTCTGCGAGCAGTGAAACAGTGCAGACGTATTCCTTCGCTCCGTTATCGGTTTTACAGCGGCAAAAAGAGTGCGATAAAATTCTATGAATAAAAATAGAAACTAACGTTGAACGGGACAATATTTAAAATCACAAGTGCGGTACAAATTAACATTTTAATACTGCCTGCCCGTCGGGGCTGACAAATGGAACAATGACATCTCAAAAACGTAACAGTGACCACTTATCTCCACCGATAAACGATGTACAAAAACGATACCAGTGGGATCCTAAAAATATGTTAACCCAAAATAGATATTATTTACCACCAGAGCTAGAACCATCAGATGATAGTAGCCAGCCAAGAACTTCTTATACTAAAGTAAAAATACCGAAAATCCCTCCAATTTTTCTACACGGTCAACACAATCACAAAGAAGTTGTAAGCGATATAAAAAAAATAACCAACAGTGAATTTACCACAGTAGCCACAAGTAAGTCATTAAAGATCAATTTAACCTCTGACAATGATTATCGTGCTTTAGCTAAACATTATTTAGATAATAAAATTCAATTTCACACATATCAGGATCCAAAAACTAAACCACTAGCAGTAGCATTAAAAAATGTTCCTCTCTCTCTAACTACAGATGATATTAAAGCACTTTTAAAACAATATGATCTGCCTATATTAAAAATTAATAGACTCTACTACAAAGACAGAACTCCAATGCCGGTAGTTATTGTCGAATTAACAGCAAATGAGAAAGCTGAAGAGATTTATAAAGTAAACAGACTGGAAAACTCTGTAATCACAGTTGAATCAAGAAGACTAGCCAAAAACATCCCTCAATGCCACCGGTGTCAACAGACAGGGCATACTAAAAATTACTGTAAGCGTGATCCAAAATGTGTTAAATGTGCAGGTGATCACTATTATACCGACTGTGCTAAAAAAATAGCAGACCCGCCAACTTGTGTAAACTGTAACGGTGAACACCCCGCAAACTATAAGGGATGCAGCTATTACCTCGAAAGTACTGGATTCAGGAGAACCCCAAGAATAAATCAACACTATACATCAACCCACAATACTTACACCACTCAGACAGCAAGTTCAAGTCAAAAGAAAATCTATGCAGAAACCCTAACACGCCCTTCACAAGAAAATCTCTCTCCATCATTCCTCAACAATATTCTCTCGACTCTCCTTGACCTTCTGAAACCGTATATCACACAAATTAAAAATTTCCTTTTAACAAACCTTTTCCCAATATCGTTAAATGGCCCATAATCAAAAACTAATTAACAATTATCAACAAACCTTCAACAGTCCTAAAATACTCAATTGGAATGCCAATGGAATTCAGGCTCAACGATCCATCTTTATAGCCTTCTTAGCCCGTCACAACATTGACATAGACTGCATCAGCGAAACCCATCTTGCTAATACAGAGAAATTGAAAATACAAGGTTATAAAATCTATCGAACCGATAGAGAAGCTAGGGTAGCCTCGGGCGGAGTCGCCATTTTAATCAAAAACAAAATATCTCACACACCAGTCGATATGCCAAAAGTTACAAGCTTAGAAATTGTATCAATCAAAGTAAACTTTCTCAATAGCACCAGCATCGAGTTATACACTGTCTGTTACAAACAATTATACACTGTCTGTCACAAACAACCCAACAAAAAATTAATGGACAACGACTTACAGGCAATTTTTAATACCACAGAGGCAACATTGTTAATTGGAGATCTTAACTGTGTGGGAGGTCTTAACCCTGTGTGGGGCTGTCCCCAAACCAACCCAAATGGGGTAAAGCTAAATGAAATTGCAGCAAAGTACAACCTACAGGTACTCGCACCGGATGATCACACATATTACCCATACAGGAAAGATCACAAACCTGATATTTTGGACATAATCGTACAAAAAAATGTAAGAAAAGAACTACATCAAACAGTGCATATAGAGCTCGATTCAGATCATCTGCCAGTTATAATTACATTTCAAGCCGAACCTGTTAAAAATTCTCCTAAGGCAAAACTCATCAATGGCAAGGTAAACTGGGAACTCTTCAAGAACAGAATGGACTCCAAACTGGTACAAATACCTCTCACAACGAAAACAAATATCGATAAACAAGTTACACATATTACAACAACAATTCAAGAAAGCATACGCCTCTCAACAACGCCACCAAAAACAAGAAAAACATTTAAAAACAATACCCCTCCTACCTCTACAAATCAACTAATTAAGCAAAAGAATCGGGCCAGACGAGAATGGCAGAGAACAAGGGATCCTGCAACCAAAAATCTAGTTAATAACTTGTCGCATCACATTAAGCGAGAACTAGATACTCTTAGAATAATTGAATACCAAAAACGTATAAGTGATCTAGAGCCGCAAGATCCAGGATTGTGGAGATCTACTAAGAAAATCCTACGAAAATCGGAAGAAATCCCATCTCTTCTGGTTAATAATATATTACTACATAGCGATGAAGAGAAATGTACTGCTTTTGGTTGACCACTTGGAAACACTGTTTGATCAACAGCATACACAACAGGCCTTTGCAAATTTGGTACAAAATGAAGTGAAAACCCACAGACCACTAGCTGGTGTAGACATCAAACCTACATCGCCACAGGAGATAATGTCAGTAATTAAAACCCTATCGATTAAAAAAGCACCGGGCCATGACCAAATACCGAATTTAATACTCAAAAATGCAAGCAAAAAGCTGATTGCCTACTTAAGTTCACTTTTTAACTCTTGTCTAAAATTGGGATATTTTCCACAAACATGGAAGCACTCATACATTTTGCTTTTCCCAAAGCCAGGAAAAGATCACAAACTTATTTCAAGTTATAGGCCAATAAGCCTCCTATCTACAATGGCTAAACTCTTTGAAAAAATTATATACGACAGATTAAACCAAGCGATTGTCAACGAGAACATAATTCCAGCCTTCCAATTTGGTTTCAAACAAGGGCATTCTACGTGTCATCAACTTCAACGCTTAACAGAAACTATAGAAGAGGGGTTTGAGAACAAGGAGTACACTCTAACCATATTCTTAGATTTGGCCCAAGCCTTTGATAGTGTATGGCATGACGGACTAAAACATAAAATAACATCGGCTAAGATTCCAGAATATTTAAAAGCCATCCTTTTTTTATATATAAACGACATATCCTTCCAAACATCCATACACAACGCAACATCAACTATTAGAAAAATTAAAACCGGCGTGCCACAGGGGAGTATACTTGGCCCAATTCTTTTTAACCTATATACACACGACATATCAGAAACAGAAGCCTCTCTTCTAATGTTTGCAGATGACACAGCTATTCTAATCAAGGAACAGAATCTTGAACTTGGGGTAACCAAACTTCAAGAAGCTACAAATACCATTGTAAAATGGCTCAATAAATGGAATTTAAAAATCAATACAGAAAAGTGCGCAGCAAAAATTTTTACTTTAAGGAGAATCAATAACCCTCCGATTATTCACATAAATCAACACCCAGTCGCTTGGAAAACAAACGAAGAATATGTTAAATATCTGGGTGTACACCTGGATACCAGATTAACGTGGAGAATACACATAATTCGCAAACTCAACGAAGGGTATGCCAGACTCTCTCAACTCTACCCGCTTATCAATAGGAGATCCTCATTAAAAACAGAATGTACCTTATTGCTACACAAATCACTAATTCGGCCTTTAATCCTTTATGCATGCGTTATCTGGGGCAACGCATCGCCTACCAATGTACATAAAATGCAGGTTCTTCAAAACAAAATATTACGAATAGCTGTGAATGCCGAATGATACGTAACTAATCGACAACTGCACCAAGAACTCGGTCTACTAACAGTGTCAGAGTATATTAAAAAGCGAACGATCATCTTTCATCAGAGGCTAGAGCAATCTCCCAGCACTGAACATTATCTACTAGGACGCAGAAACATACATATAAGACTGAAGAGGAAACTACCTCAAGATGTGTATTTAGAATAGATTTGTGATGTTAATGTTAAAACTTTCATTACAACACTGTCTTGTAGAACCATTGTAATTGTTGAGCAGACATTTCCATAAATAATAAAAAAAAATATTATATAACATAAAGTTATTTCGTGTATGGTCGATAAAATTCTTCTATTTTGATGTTTAACTTCGAAGATTCCAATAAGAGAATTAAACTCGTTTTTAACAAACTGTCAGAAAAAAAAATGGAGAAGCACTGAGAATTCAAAACAACAGAGCAAAAATTATACCATTATCCAAAAGCAATAAACATTATTAATTTTCCAGTATACCAACCTTTTACGAGATTACCTTTGACAAATAAATTGATTGGTAAACCTTCGTCGTAAAATGCACAAAAGCCTGCGAGTTAATACAAAACAAAATTAAGGTTTGACCCGATTTTCAGGGTACCCGTATCGAATATCAGGTCGATTGTAAATTTCAAGGACACTGGTAAATTGTGCCCATTCCTTAATACAAACTTGTACAGTGTCGAAGTTGCCGGTGCGGGTTGGCGGAGCACGGAGGGTGGTGTATGGTAGGTCGGTCTTGAGCGCAATTAGTCACACGAACTACAGGTGCAACGGTTCTCCAGGCTCACGCCGGAGTTGTTAAAATTTGTGGAAATTGACTTAATAAGCTTTGATTTCTTTGAGGTGTAAGTGGAGCGAAACCTATTAAATAATATAGCTTGGTTTAATACAGGCTTATCATGAACCCATAATGTTAGACAAAGGTCGCGTTGTAATATTACCATAACAGGGGTTTAATAAATTACGATATATAAGTATATATATATATATATATATATATATATATATATATATATATATATATATATATATATATATATGTGTATGTAACTTCGAACTGAGGGTTAGATCGCCGAGTGTCGTGTTCCGTCCGTGCGCCGTCCGTTTGTTTGTAGATTTGTTTGTTGAACATGAAGCAGGTAATTTTCATGCAATGTTCGGAGAGTTTAACTATGTGAAAGGGAAAGTTTTCGTTCAATGCAATTTTGTCTAGAGCCTCGTCTATACCTATCTACATCTATATCTATATGTCTAGTCTATATCTAGACAAAACTGTATTAAACCAAAACTTTCCCTTTCACATTGTTGAACTCTCCAAACATTGCATGAAAAATACCTACTTCATGTTCAACAAATAAATTTACAGACAAACCGACAGCGCACCCATGGGATCCTCGCTTTCACCAGCTATAGCCAATCTCTACATGACATATTAAAAAAAAAAGCCTTAACACATGCAGCTCTAAAACCCAAGCTATGAAAGCGATATGTGGACGACATCTTTATAATATGGTCGCACAACCGAGAAGACCTTAATAATTTCTTAACCTACATTAACAACATACACCAGAAAATCAAATTTACATCAGAAATCGAACGAAGATAAAAACCTGCCATTTTTAGACCTGCAATCAAAAAAACCAAATGGAAAACTATATATATGAACATTTTGTTAGGTGCTTGACTGGGGACAAGCCCCACCCATCCTTTCAATTGGGGGGCATATGTTTCGCGTCTTGATGTTCAGGCTCGTCAGGGTTGACACACGCTCTCCCGTCAAGAATAGGGAGACTCTATCCACAGTCAATAACATATACTTTTCCCCTTGATCTTTGGTGGGCTCTGGACATCTCCTTTTGGGTTTATTCTATCGTACGCCGGTCTCTGTTTTATCAATTCATTTATAATATTTTTTTTTTCCTGCAGTTTTATTATTTTTGGGGTTGTTGATATTGTCTCTTACTTCTTGCCTTATCGGAGCTTCCGTGTTTTCTTGTAATCGCTTTGAATCTGGTTGTTCTTCCTCAGGTATATCCGGCCTGTTCGGATCTTTTCGAAATCTTGCCTTCATCTATTTAAAATTTACTAGTCCCTCTTACCATATTTCCTTTCTCATCTTTAAGAAAAAGTGTCCTAAGTTTGAAGCTTTTTGTGGCCTTTTTTTGCTTCTTAACAAATATCTCGGATGTCTTTATTGTTGAAATTTTCCTCTATTTATATTTCCATTTCTATATGCTCTCTTTCTTATTTCGACAGATATTTTTGGCTTTTCTGCGTCGAAAACTTCTAAAAATGACCCTCGTATCTATCACTCTTCTAAATCTATTATATCAATCTACTAATTATACTATAGTTTTGTTTTATACAACCTAAATTTTATTGGTGCTTTTTATGACATATATGAAATATATTTTTAAATAGAAACAGCTATAAAATGTTTATGAGAGTTTGTTTTCTTAATACACAAGCTGGGTTCAAGTTTTTCGTCGCATGGACATTAAATATAGTATCAAATCTCGAAAACATATGGGATATGGGGCAGTAAAGTTTAACCAGCCACACGAGCGGTTAGAAAAAAGGCACCAAAACATCGTAAAAGTTTGTACGTTCTTGTTGTTGAGGAACTTGAACGCGATATTATTTAAGTCTTACAGTTGCTTGATAATAATTTTGTAGTGTCGGTAATCCTCCCTCTGTATCCCTATTCATTTCGTCTTAAGAGAATAAACCCGTCAATAAATTTTGTTTAAAGCTCCATTTAACAGTTCGAGGGGTGCGCGAGCAAAACCAACCCCGCGCGGGACCCCCACGGTGGGCTGAAAACGTCGAATTTCGTCTTTGGGTAAATAGTGAAGTGGTAAAAATTGCCGGCGGCTTCAAAGCCCGGCATTACATTACGGAACACACCATTAGCCAAGTGTCACTGATGGTGCGAAGTAATTAAACGGGATCACAAAGGGGATGCGAAACGCGCTGGAAATGCCCTGGGGGGAGTGAGAAGACCGGAACAGAGAAATGGGAGAAAGAGCTGTGCACGCCCTGAATATGGAAGTCAAATGTTACTGGATTTATTTTCGTTTAAGTAAATATAAAAAGATAATATATATATATATATATATATATATATATATATATATATATATATATATATATATATATATATATATATATATATAATATATATATATATATATATATATATATATATATATATATATATATATATATATATATATATATATATATATTCAACAACCTTGTAAGTCGAATTGGTCTAAGTCGGGGTACAATTTCATACATAAATGCATACAAATTTTGTTTAACTGGGATCATTGGCTAAGGAAAACAATAATTAAAAACAAATGCTGCTTTCAAATCTTAAATAATTAAATAAATTATAATATTAATTTAATGCAAAAACATAACCGAAGTTAACGTTAAATATACATATATATATATATATATATATATATATATATATATATATATATATATATATATATATATATATATATATATATATATATATATATATAATGTTACATTTAATATTTTCAGGGATCAGTTCAGTCAGTTAGCTCCTTCACCCGAAGCGGACAACACTTGAAAATGCCAAATAAGATTTTGACGAAACGTCGTGATTCTGAACGGATCTTCTCCCAGTTTGTTACAAAATTCTATCTCAATGTGTACTAGACACACCACAGGGATAGTTAGAACCTAAAATTGGTGAATATCAAGCAGGTTTTCAACCGGACAGATCTTGCCCTGAACAGATTTTGAATCTAAAGTTGATCCTAAGACATCAAAAACTGTACAATAAAAATCTCGTCAGTACATTTGTGGTTTTCAAAAAAGCATATGATTCTATTGACCGCGAATCTTTATTCCAAATCTTAAAAGAACAAGGACTAGATCTGAAAAAGCTGGCAATTATTAAAGCAACACTAACTAACTTGTTTTAGTGTGGTCCTACTTTGTGTCTACCTTGTGGTCAAAAGTTAAAATCATGGGTGACATCTCAGAGCCCTTTGAAATTAAAACTGGAGGGAGACAAGGAGATGTGCTCTCGTCACTCTTATTTAACTATGTTCTAGAAAAAGTAATACAAGTGTGACGTGTAAAAAAATCGGCCTTGAATACTGAACAGTCCATTAAACTGGGAATAACTAACATCAAAATAGATTGTCTGACATTTGCTGATGATCTAGCAATTTTAGCTAAATATATATTAACGGCACAAAACGGCAACACGACTAAGAACACCATTTCTAAAAACAAAATATGGTAACATCAGACGAGTCTCTCAATTTAAATATTTGGGTGAAATAATCATGGAAAACGGGTTGGAAAAAGCGGCCGATATATATACCAATAAGGGTAGATGTCAAAAAATGGAAACGGCATCGAGATTTATACAAAATATTTACAACAAAAAATGTATATCTAAAAACACAAAACTGAGACATTACAACACAGTTATTAAGCCAGAATGTCTATATGGCGTAGAAAAGCTAATTTTGAATAGAAAGAAAGACATCGAGGAAATTGAAAAGAAAGATAGAAAGCAAGATAGAAAACAAACATAAACAAAATCTCAGACCCCAAACAAATAAATAGCACAACCTATCGACTTCGCGAAAACCAAGAAATCAAGCAATACACAGATATACATAGCGATATAAGAAAAAGAACACTTAAGTTTTTTGTACACATAAAACGGAGAATCCGAATAGATTAACTGGACAAATAGTTGAATTTTATGAAAATAGGAGTAGGGCTAAAATAGAAACAATTAAATGGATTGCTGCAATTAAAGACCTAAGATCAG
The DNA here is from genome assembly GCA_031761425.1 of Cosmopolites sordidus. Taxonomy (NCBI): domain Eukaryota; kingdom Metazoa; phylum Arthropoda; class Insecta; order Coleoptera; family Curculionidae; genus Cosmopolites; species Cosmopolites sordidus. The sequence continues at coordinate 27,896 of JARFXV010001177.1, forward strand.
CAAAAATTACACAAGGTGAAATTCAGCGTAGAAACTGTTTCAGACACAAGGTTGACGTTTGGAAGGTTGGCCAGAGAGAAAAATGTAAGAAGACCGGAACTGCTTGGTCTGGCGAAATGAAAAAAACTCATAGTGAAAGAATAAAATTTGTATGGGCGCAAAGGAAGGCTAACAACAACAAACGCCTCTAACTGTACTTTGCGTGGTCCACCAGGGCCCATACGTGAATAATAAATAAGGTAACTGTATAAGCTTTACTAAGAATTTTATGTTGTGGACAGACGCGTCCTTTCATCGTGTAAATAAAATTTTTGCGGTTAAATTGAACACAACATATAGCCTTGTCATCGTAACTTTCGCGTGATACCCTACAAATAATTTAATTATATCATATTTATACTTACTTTATTATTTAAAAAAAGGCTTAAATTGATGCTTTAGCACCTTAAATTTCAGCTTAATTGAAACGGTTTTCATTTTTGAGAAAATCTGTGACAATAAAAATATCCACACTTGGTATATTATCATAATTGGCCTTTATGAACCCTTTGTCACACATTACTGAATTAGATTAGTAACCAACAATATTTTTTGTACTAAACATCAATAATTTTGACAGTATATACAAAGTTAAAAGCCATTGAGGGTATTTAAGTGAAAATACCAGCATTATGATCTCACAAACATGGCAGCCAATCGTGGCGCTTTCGTAGTTGTGTAATTTTATTTTACATTTTAAAAGTTTTAATTCATTTATAATTAAACGCAAAGTTTTAAAATATAATAAAAAATCGATAATTATTTTTTATTCAAAAACCACATTATTGGCCTTAACGAAATATTCAGTCCACCATTGAAAACATACCACGCGATATGTGTGAAAGTCTCCAGGATGCATTCCACCAGATGAAGCCAAGGAGGATATTTGAATCATATTTTCAAAACATAAGCCATTATTTGTTCCTCAAGATAAAATATAAATTACCGGATTATCAGTTATAGTCATCATTGTGCCTCACCTTAAAGTTCTGACACTCTTATGGGTTATAATTTTAGAATCGTCTCGCTATTTCACGAAAACTTAATCCTACTTCATTAATTCCATTAGCTCCATTTTCTAAAGCATAATTACCAAATAGCGAATTCAAAGCGTTAATTCGTGGCAGTTTAGCCCTTTTAGCAGAATCACAAGGATCAATGTTTCCGCTGTAAAAAATCCTGAGGAATAGTTTTGTTAAAGTTTTTAGTTTGCAGATTTAAGTCAATTTTATTTAAAGCATATGAGTTAATTTATCAAACTCAACTCGAATTGAGAAGTTATATTTAAATTGGTGCGCTGTTAGTCAGACACGCAGTACCGATTTACGTATAAATTAGCCCTCCGACCGATATTAAACCTGTTCAATCTCTGTAAGCGAAACTTATTCATACGAAAAGCTGTCGGCAGCCCAGAGTGATTGATTCGTATGGAAATCGACCATGTATCGGGAGCCCTAACAGGGCAACTATTACTTTTCAATAGGGCAACCACGCACCATTATTCCCAAATTTCCATTAAACTTTTTCGATCTGTACACAGGTAAATGGCTGGTTGCAAAAAAATGTTTCCATCATACACAAAAAACTACTTCCAGCATTATACTAGGGAGATGTTTGCTTGGATAACTACATTGGTAAGTTTATAAAAATTAGTTTACTTCAAGATTAAGTAATGTGTAAAAAAACTGTTTCATTTGAACGTCGGAAATAAATTAAAAAATTATATTATTTAAAAGAAGCCTTTTTTTCTATAAATTAACACCCCGATGGACATTTACTGATGTTACAATCTGATATAATGTAGATCAATAAGTCATTCTGTCCTAACTTAAATTGCTAGTTCGAAAACTTAAATATAAGATCGCACTAACTACAATATCTTATGCCTAGCCTAATAACGTATTTACACTAAACTAATGTGTAATGCACAACCGCACTATTCTCTGCATTGCACTAGTACAATAACTTAACCACCTCGAAAGGCTGTACTCTATTGAGTCGTCCTGGTAGATTGGTGTTGTTGAGGAGCTGGATTGCCTCAACGTTCACATGTTGATCAAGCCACTGTTCGTGACTCTGTGCTAATTTGGTAATAGTCTGGTCAACACAGTTCATCTGAAGGTCTCGATATAGATCACTATTACTGATGTACTATGGAGTATTGACGATGTTCTTCAGTACTTTGTTCTGGAATCACTGGATGATTAAAGTAGTCTTGGTGGCACAGCCTAGAGCTGTATGCTATATATCAACACGGGTTTGAGGATTTGTTTATACAATAGTATTTTATTATAGGTAGATAGAATGGAGTGTCTACCAAGTAGCCAATACATTTTCTTGTACCTTATATCAAGCTATCCTCTTTTCTCTTTGGTATAAACTTTCCAGCGAAATTTTGCATCTAATGTAATGCCTAGCTATTTTGCTGAGTTTGCATAGGGGATCTGGGCATTATTTATATTAATTGGAATCGGTTGTTCTCTTTTATTTGTGAAATTGATGTGTACAGATTTGGTCTTCTTCAATTTGATACGCCATCTTTTGTTCCAATTGTTTATTTGGTTAACTAATATTTAGGGTTTATTTGCAGCCTCTTAATGATCTTTGCCTACCGCTAGGATAGTAGTATCGTCTGCAAATATGGGTATTGTATCTTGTTCTACTTATGGAATGTCACTTGTGTATATCAGGTAGAGTATAGGTCCTAGGACGCTTCCTTGTGACAATCCTGCTACAATTTCTTTCAACTCTATGTATGCTTCTTCATGCTTCATTCTAAAGAATCTATCTGATATATAAGACTCTAATACTTCACAATATTTTTGTGGAAGAAGAATATTCAGCTTATAATTCAGCTGATTGTGCCATATTTTTTCAAAAGCATGCGCAACATCAATTAAGATAGCCGAGCACACTTCTTTATCTTCTAGCGCTTTTTCAATTATATTGGTTCTTATTGATTAACTTCATCTATGGTTGAATGGCTCTTTTTAAAACCAAAATGATGATTTGGTATTAGGTGACTTTCTTCTATAATGGGTTTCAGCCTTTTTAAGAATATTTTTTTCAAATAATTTTGAGAACATAGGCAGTAGAGAGATTGACTTATATAATGACACATCGTGAGGAGGTTTTCCTGTCTTAGGGATCATAATGACTTCTGTCACTTTCCACATCCCAGAAACATACGTTAATCTGAATGAGGCATTAAAGGGGTGTGTAAGTTTTATTACGGCTTTCTTTGGAAGTTGTTTTAATACCCCTCCAGTGATTAAATTAAACACTTAAGATTAGATTAAAAGAGTTCTCTTTGGGTCAATGCTTATTTTTATTTCATTTACTATTTCCTTTGAAGAGGTTAGTTTATTTTTATTTTTTGTTAAGGAGGAGCTTCCCAGTTTGGTAAGTCCTCTCTTGGGTTAAGTTGGAAGGTACTTTTAAGATGTTCTGCAAACCTGTTCGCTTTTTGCATATTGTTTCTTGTCCAAATCCCCCTGCATTCCTGATTGGAGCATTTTGCAGTATCGGCCTTTTTTTCTCTTAGTGGTTTTCCAGAGAGAGTGGTCAGTGTTTTTATCATTTGTCAATTCGCTCAAATAGTCATTAACAGATTAATGTTGTATTCTTTCTATTTCTCTTTTTAGTTGCTGAGTGGCATTATTTGTTTGCCAAAGCTATGGACTAATGCCACCTCCTGCTAATTTTTCTTTTTTGGAGGATCAGATCCCTTATTTCTGTTAGTTATTTCCCTTTGTTCGCTAGATAATGAAAGGGGAATTATTCCAAGCTGTCTGTTTTATGCTTCTCTATCGAATTGCTTTTCTGTTCTTAGTGGAATTGCTAGGTCAATAGTCCACTCTGAAGCTTTCCCAGTCTGTTTTCCTGTTTGTTAATCTAGAAACATTTTCTTTTTGGATTATAATATCGCTAAAGGTGAGACGAGTTGAATGCGAGTCGCACTTTAGTTCACTCATTGATTTTTTCATTCTTTTGCTTTTGGTTGTTGTAAGCCTAGATCCCTAACGAATGTGCTTTGCGATGAAGTCGCCTCCAATGATGTATCTGTGTCCTTGACTATTGAGGAAATGTAGATATTGTTCTTTATTAATGGCCTATCTTGGAGGATAATATACAGAAGTGATCCTAACATCATAAGTTTTAGTTTTGACCATTACTGGGGTAGCCTGAAATTCCTCAGTTTGATATCCCATCTCTTGATGATGGCCGATCGTTTCTTATTATTAATGCACTACATTTTGGGGATGAATAGTGTAGTCTACCTTGTATCCATTGAATCTAATACAAAACTCATATGTGAAGTGAGGCTCTGAGATAAGGTATATGTCTATTTTTTTATGCCTAAAACTGATTGAAATTCTTGTTGGTGCTGCAGCACTCCATTGGCATTTTACTCTATTATTCTTGGACTATTAAGCATTATTGTTTCTCTTAGGTATAACTCTTTTGGTACTATATTCCAGTGTGGTGATACGTTCATCAATTTCATTCAGCTTTTCCAATATTTGCTGGAGAGTATTGTTGGAGATTATTGTGGGTATTGATACCACTTGGCTGAAAACGTTTTAATGCTTTTGAAATGAGGTGTTGGCAGAGGATGCTAAGAATCCCATGAAGGGCTAGATGCATAAGTGAATCTGTCATCAAAGATCCAAATATATATATACAAACCTAGCAGCCCTGTGGATGGAAGAATCTTGCAATTCTTTGGCTACATCATGAGAAAAAATAATAATACTCCGGGAAAGTTGATTGTCCGGCGCAAAGATAATGGCAGGAAATCTCGAGAAGGAATAGCAAATAGTTGGATCGATCAGACTCGTGACATCGCCGGATTGCATTGGACATAACAGAGGGGATGGCAGAAGATCGCGGTGAATAACGGAAATTGATATCCAGATACACAAAGCTTTTAGGTCGCGATGCTCGGTGATAACGTCAACGATTGAAAAGAGATAGTGCTAAGGAATTATAACAAAAACATAATCCTAGTTGTTTTCATTCCCCATCGCAGGCCGAGAAACATATTTCTATTAGCGTAATTTTCAAGGAATTTCCAAAAAATGTCATTCGTACGTTCGAGAAAACCATTGTAGAAATGAGCGTTAGCACGGGGCTGATGGAGGGGAGGGTGATGAAAACCCACTTCCGGTAAAGTTTCCCGGGAACGACGGTGGCAAATGAACATTTTTCACAATTAGCGTACGGCGCACGAATAAACTTTAGCCTGAATCGCTCTCTATTTTTGTTCGAATTTTCGTCATGGCATTTTAACTAGTATTATATAACTTTTAGCGCTTTGTTCGTGTGTGTGCCTGGAACAATTTGTATGAAAACTTCCAAATAAACTCGTTAAAAGAACACGCTTTTCCAGCCACTGACAAAGACTTATTAATTAATTAATTAGGGTGAATTCTTCCATGCGAAACTATAAGAAAATTATAACAGAACATTTGTTTGTATCGGGTGGTCCGGAAAGAACGTAAACAATTTCCATTAGTTCCTCTTTTAAAGTTTGTAAACAAAAGGTTGTGTTGGATTAGTAATGTTTATTTACATAGTATAAATTTCTGTGGAATACATAACATTTATGTATAAATTCGCTTTGATTTGCTTTCAGATAGTCAAGGTGATAAGCATCTTCGGCATTTAAACCACATTAAGCTTTTTTTTATTTTAAAAAGGGGCCAGACTGCTGTCCAAACAAAAAACAAGAATTCTACCATTTACAGAAATGGTTCTGTTGTGAAGACCAATGTGCAGAAGTGGACTGGTCAGTTCAGGGGCGGAGATTTTGATCTAGAAAGCCTGCATCGCTCTAAAAAGTAAATATTGACAAACTGGATACGTCTGCCGCTACGATGCGTGGGTTCCGCTCGAGCTTGGTGAGCCAAAGTTACTGGGCTGAAACTTTTCGTGTGATCTTTTGATGAAAAAAAATTGTGAAGCTTCATTTCTGAAGCGAATGGTAACTAGTGATCAAAAGTGTATTGTGTACAACAACTTGCAATAAAGAAATCATGGAGATTGCCAAAGCCATTATGTTATGTATTTAGTGTAATTGGAAGAGACTCATACACTTTGAGCTTGTTCCAAGCAACCTAGCCATCAAAATCAACCTTATAGAGCAAAGGGGTCATAATAATAAGGGGTTATAATAAAAATGCAAGACTACACGTCCCAATTAGGACCCAACAAAAATTGTTGAGATTCTATTGGGACATTTTGCCCACCATCACCTTTTGCCCAACTCACCGCACATCGAACCTTAAAACGGAAGAAGAGGTGAATAACAACCTGTTGAAACTTCTTGACTATAAATATGCTAATGCTTGGCAAAAAAGCTTTAAAGATCTACCACTACCTTGGCAAACAGTTATAAATAACAATGACAATGCCATAATAAACTAAAAAAATACTTACATAAACTATTTGTTTTCCTTCTAAGAAAATCTTTACTAACTTTCCCAGCAAAACAATATTTCATTTCATCCTTATTACAAGGGTAACATGAAAAGTTTTCGAGCACACAATACTCTAAACTCGAAGAGATTTACCACTAAACACCAAATCAGATTGAATGAGTTTCTGGTGATGTTTAAAAAGTTATTTGATGTTTACTGGTAAATCTCTTCTAGTTTAGTGTTTCACACCGAAGGTTCTAATAGGAGAATTGAACTCAATAGAAATCTGTTCAGAATTTAACATTCCCATTGACCCACCTTATTATCCAGACATAATTTCTTCAAATATTTTATTATTCTATTGTATTTTCTGTTCACTTCAAGACTCATCTCATTCATCTCATCTTATTGAATATAACGCCCAAAAAATCTTATATTGATTCGTTCTCTACTGTTAATAATAATCTCTTTGTGGTTTCGTTAATAATATATTAAAAATTATAACCCGCACAATTATCATAATGTAATTCTGATTCCATGTAAAATTATAGTTGGTTCATTGGAAACATAATGCACTGAACTCTATTAATTATTGTACAAAATACAAATTGAAACAACAAACGCATAACGATCGGATTACAATAATTTTATTTCAATAATAAAATTAATTCACTTAGAAAACATTTTCTATTATTTATTCATGGAAACCCATCCACTGTTTTCCATTAAACAAAACAGGCAGATTGAAAAAATGACAACAACAAGTCAAAGCCCGGGGTATTTTCTGGATTAAAGTTTATTATAGTTTCATTCATTTTCAGGAGAAACATGAGTAATTATAATTCTAATCGAGTGCTTGCTCAACTTGAAAAACATGTGGTTAAAAGATGTTTTCTAAGTACTCAAGGAAGCGTTCTGCTTTTTGAATCCATCCTACGAAGTGTATAAATAAAGTTATGAGAGTGAAAGCAAATTAACATCTGATGTATCTTCAGTGCTAATTTGAGGGTCAATTCTTCCCAAATATTTTCAGAGGGCCAAGACTTTATTAAAAATGAATCTCGCTGCAGAAGGTCTTCAACTGCAAGGAAAGACAAAATTGTTCACACAATCTGAACAAGAACAAATAGGTGCATGATAATATACCTGGCCACTCAGCAAGTAAAAACACCATTGTGGCTCCGCAGTATGCCTATTCACCAGACTTGAGTCCCGATGATATTTTTATTTTCACAAGATTGAAATTTCACCTCAAGGGACATCATTTTGGGGCATTAAATTTGGGCAATAAATTAATTTGGGCAATTAAAAAGCTCTAACCGATCAACTGAAGGTGATTCCAGAATGACCGGTGAATGGTCTCTAGCGCAGTGTGGCTTCCCAATACAACTATATCAATTTAGATTTTTAATACCAATTGAATAAAGAAAAATTAATAATCAGTCTCATTACTTTCTTCGTAATTTGTCCTAGAGAAAAAGTTTAGTTTTTTAAACAGTTTTTTTTATATGTAAAAGCATATATAATCTCCTGTTTCACTAAGATATACAAATATAATGTACGCCACTGGCAATATTACCACCAAATAGTTAACACCCGGTGTGCCTCAGAATATATTACCCTCTAAATTACGGTTTTTGTGGTGGGGAAAATGGAACATTTCAGCGGTGTCTAGATCACTGTACAATGCTGATTCTGTTCCTCCGTCCTTGGTCTTATTACAGCCTAAATATTTCAAATTATAAATCATTTTGTTGTGCGGTTGGGGGAAGGAGAGATCTACAATATGGGCAACAGAAAAATACGAGAGAGGCGTGAGGGAAACAGTAAATTTTACCATAATGGAAGCTTAACTAAATTAATTCTTTAAAAACCCTTTTACCATTGGCAACTATTTAATGAATAGAAATGTATTGAAAAATTCACCCCGAGCCAAAATTTTAAGATCACTATGGTGATTTACTACGTGAATTCCCAATAGTTTAGTAAATTATCTATTTTAAACAGTAAATATATATGTATATACATATATATATATATATATATATATATATATATATATATATATATATATATATATATATATATATATATATATATATATATATACATTCCTATGCCACTCTGGTCCAATATACTTAACGATATCATCAATCCATCGTGCTTTCGGTCTTCTTCGCGGACATTTGCGATCAAGCGGTATCCACTCCAGGATTGCCTTGGTCCATCTGTCGTCCCATCGCCTCGCTATATGGCCTGCCCATCTCTATTTCAATTTCTTTATTCTTCCAATGATGTCACAGACTTTAGTTTGTTCCATGCGCAAAACTTTCTGTCTCGTCTTGTAATGCCAAGCATACATCTTTCCATTCCCCTCTGTGCTACCCGAAGTTTTTGAATTGATTGGGATGTGAGTGTCCATATATATATATATATATATATATATATATATATATATATATATATATATATATATATATATATATATATATATATATATATACACATATATATATATATATATATATATATATATATATATATATATATATATATACATATATATATATATATATATATATATATATATATATATATATATATATATATAAATTTGAGGGTAGTCCCAGAAGTACCCAACCTGACATATAGATGGCAGTTGTTGTTTGAAAAGAATGACTATGGTAGAAAGTACCAACATTATAAAGCTTAAGTTTGAAGTTTGACAATACGTTATTTAGTATTTATTTGGCAGTCGTTAATGGAGAATGCTCTCAGTGAATAAACATGGCAAAAATTGGTCATCGTTATGTGATTCAATACTTTCATTTAAAAGGTCTCAATCCAATCTATATCAAAGCGGAGCTAAATTCTACTCTAGGGGACTCCCCCCCCCCCCTCGTTTACAATAGTAAAATATTGGGCGGCAGAGTTTATACGAGGCCAAGACGAACATCGCAGTGATCGACCAAATGAGGTGACCATGCCAGAAATGGTGAAGAAAATCTATAAGATTGAACTGAAATGCGCGAGCTAGCAGATATGATAGGCATTTCAGAAAGTGCTGTATATCGCATATTGACCAAAAATTTGGACATGAAAAAGTTGTGTGCAATATGGGTGCCGCGATTACTCACAGTGGAACAAAAACAGCGTCGTTTAGGATATTTATATCGAGTGTTTGGAGAATTTTCACAGGAATAAAGCTGAGTTTTTGCATCGATTCATAACCATGGATGAAACATGGGTCTATTACTTCACACCTTAGTCGAAGGAACAGTCAAAACAATGGCCTGAAAGGGGAGAATCAGCTACAACGAAGGCAAAGATTGTTCCGTCTGAAGGCAAAGTCATGGGGTCATTTTTTTGGAATCGCATGAGATATATTTCATTTATTATCTTCAGAAAGGAAAAACAATCAACGGCGAGTATTATGCGAACTTATTGGAGCGTTTGAGAGATTGAATTAAGAAAAAACGGATGCATTTGACAAAAAAGAAAGTTTTGTTTCATCAATACGATGCACCAGTTTAAACATCCGTTATCGCGATGGCCAAAATCAATTAATTAAAGTTCAAATTGCTTTCTCAAGCACCAAAATGGCCAGATGTAGCCCCCTCGGATTATTTTCTGTTTCCAAACTTGAAAAATGGCTCGGTGGTAAAAGATTTGCCAACTATGAACAGGTGGAGTTTGCGGTTGACGGCTATTTTGAGGAGCTCGACGATCCTTACTATTAACAGAGAATCGAAGCTATTGAACATCGCTTGGAAAAGTGCATCGAGCTAAAAGGAGACTATGTAGAGAAATATTTTTTCCCAAATTTATTGTGTTTTCTTTGTTAGGTCGAGTACTTCTGGGGCTACCCTTGTATATATACAATCTATGTCTCACGGAAAACAGGACTTTTTTAAAAATTGCTATTTTTAGAGGCGCCATCAGACGGAATAAGCATTGGAAAGCTGCATTGATCATTCAGATTAAAAAGCAGATTAATTGATATTCTGACAAAATTTCATGATATTCGGATAATTAGAAGCCAAGTTATCATGCTTAAAGTGTCAGTGTGTTTATACCATTATTTGAAAAATTATTTGAATCATCATTTGAAAATGAAATTGAAGATGTGAAAAGATTCAATTCATCACCTGTTAACCTATTATTTGGGAGTTCGTAAGGTTCGTGCACGTTTTGTTTCACACAAATTAACTGGCGACCAAAAAATTGTTAATCCAACATTGCAAGGGTTGATTAAAGAGTCGAAAACGGATAAACACTTCAAGTCCAGCATTGTTACTGGTGATGAGACGTGGTGTTTTCAATATGATCCAGAAACTAAGCGTCAAAGCAAAAGGTAGCACCGGAGCTAGCCAAATCCGAAGAAAAGCCGTCTCGAGTACTCAAAAATCAAAACAATGTTGATTTCTTCCTACGATTCGGAAAAAACTGTGCACAAGGAGTTCGTTCCACCTGGTCAAACGATCAATGCTTTGTTTTACCTTGGTGTTATAAAGCTTTTGTTGTCGTGTCATGTCGCCTCATGTGCGGCCAGAATACCGTCAACAAGGCAGCCGACGCTTGTTGCACAATAACGCGCCGTTTCAGAGCACGACGCTCATCACTGATTTTTTTGAACAAAAATGGCATTTAGCCATAAATCATTCACCATACTCGCCTAATTTGGCTCCCTACGCCTTCTCTTCGTAGTCCTGCGAAAAACTTCATTTGCCGATGCCGACGTTGAAGCCATCCAAAAGTTGGCCGCCATGCTGAAGGACATATCTTTGGCCAAGTTAAAAAATTCATTCGTCAATATCGTGCAAAACGTTGTATTAACGTGCAAGGAAACTATTTTGAATAAAAATAATGATTTTGCCGAGAAAAGAAATATTTATGTTTTTTTCCTGTCCTGTTTTCAATGAGACGCACCTTGTCATTGCAGCATGTCTTTGTATATACAAAGACATGCTGCGATGTTGCCAAATTTACTCGTAGCTGATACCAATTTTTTTTAAACAGAATACCCCATATAATATTACATTTTTAGATACTAGGAGGTATTCTGAAGCTTTGTTATATAATTTATGCTATACCTATCTTGAGCCATTTTGGAAATACATTTTTTTTTAAGAAATTTGTCAAAAAACATCCCTGAATTTTAGAATATTTCTTTTTACAACCAGCATAGCTAGATATGTAAATTTTTGAATACGGTTACTTAATAGGTTGCTTTAGGATAATATGACATGATAATTAATTTATCGCATACAGTATGTTTACAAAATAATGCGCATTTAATAGAATTTAAAAATTCATGTTAAGTGAGAATTTTAAATGGAATACCCTGAATTTTATAGTGGAGCACAAAATGGCAATAAATTTTGTATCTAAAAGTGTTAAGTGATAATATTCCTATTTTATTGGTTTATTTTACTAGTGGGCCATGGCCGATTCGGGTGACATTACTTCTATATTGTGAAAATGTATGTATTTGACATTATTAGTTTGATAATTCATAATTAGCGTATTTAAGTAAGTAATTGTCTCAGTAAAGAATAGAAGGAATTAACTATTCGAATGCTGTGATCATCAATTTATTTATTTTATATGGATAGTCTGACAAAATTATCGACCGCACCGACAATTTAACGCAATGTAACCTAATTTAGCACGAATGAATAAAAGAAAATATAGACGGATTCAAACAAATTTTATAAATTTTGATTTTTCGAAGGCACCCTGGAATTTGACCAAGCCAGTTACATCTGATTCAAACAAATTTTATAAATTTTGGTTTTTCGAAAGCACCCCGGCATTTGAGCAAGCCAGCAACATCTGATTAGAATAACGAGATTAACATTCTTGCTTATTTCCATGTGTATTCACACTCTTCTATCAGAAGAGCTGAAGACAAAGCTTTTTTTATTAACATTCTCCTCAATACAAAGAATACTAACAAAAAAACGGCATGCGCCTTTTCAAATTTTCTAAAGCTTAGTTTCTTAAACCAGACGACTGCCCTCAAAGAGTGGAATTTTGTGGAAATTTCTTAGTTTATTTCCAGGAAGATCCACATTTTTTACAAAAAATAATCTGGACTGATGAGTCTAAATTTTCGATAGAAGGAGTTTTTAACAGACGAAATTGTCACTTCTAGGCCAAATAAAAATCTTCATTTTACCAGGGATTCTGCATTCTAAGAGAAATCTAGTTTTAATATTTCTTGTTTAATCATGGACAAACAAATTTGATATTTTATTTACGACGAAAAATTAATTTCACAAAAGTATCTAGAAATAGTAACAACAGTAGTCGAGGATTTGTAAGAAAACCTTCCACTGACAGTCTATCGAAGCTGCTGGTACCAGCTTGATGGTGCTCCGGCACACTGTACAGAAGAAGTAAGCAGGCAATTTCATGAACTGTTCTAAGACCGATGGTTTAAACTTTTGGGTCCGTTGAATTGACCGCCGAGATCACCCTATTTAACCTATTTAACCTTGATTTCTGCCTTTGGGGTACAGTAAAAAACAATATCTACAAAACGCCAGTAAACACTAGAGATGAGTTAAAACATCGGGTGAATCATGCATTCGCAACCTTTGATTCTATTGAGATAAGAAGAGTCGTTACAGGAGGGGTACATATTAGAATTAATGTCGAAATTATTGTGGCGTGTTCATATATTAATTTGTTTTCAATTATATATTAATTTAAATAATTAATTAATTAATTTAAATAATTAATTAATTAATTAATACTTAATTAATTTAAATAAATAAATTTATAAATTAATATATTAATTTGTTGTCAATGTAAGTATCGTTGACATACACAAAAAAAATATATTTACTTTCACTCGTTACTTTATATATTACAAATTAATATAATTTATTTTTTAGTTTAGTTTTGAAAACGGGGGGAGAGTACCCTCCGAAACGTTAACGTTAAAAGTTTGTAAATTTTTTTATAACATTTTTATATCTTTAAAATTTAGTTCGTTAGGCAAATTTATTACAAAAAAGAATCACTGAAAAATTTGTCTCCGGTTGGTTTTTTGTTTTTACCCAGTGATTCTTTCTTTACATAAGAACAGGTATTTTTGATATTTTTTGAGTTTTTAGACAGTGGAGAAAAACCCAAATAAAGGAAAAAAACATATTAGAATTGTTTGGTGGTAAACGGTCAGCGTTTCGAATATTTGCTATAAAAATAGTTTTTTAGATAGTATTATGTCTCTAACTTTAATTTTGTGTTATTGTTTACTAAAACAAAGTAAACCGGTATATTTGCTATAATTGCATTATTTTGTTTTTTTTGTCGAAAATTGCTCTTTTGAGCTTCACTGTAAAATACAGGCTGTTCCATATAAAATTCCTATATAACATGAATTTTTAAGTTCTATCAAAAGGTCACTATTTTGTAAACGCCCTGAATGCGATAAATTAATTCTTATATCATATGGTCATTAAGGAACCGTATTCAAAAATTTAGGTACCTAGTTATGCTGGTAGTAAAAAAATATTTTTTTATTCAGGGCTGTTTGTTGCCAAATTTCTTAAAACATATTTTTTATTTCCGAAACGGCTCAGGATCGGTATAGTATATGTTACATAGAAAAATTCAAAATGGTCCACAGAATCTAGAAATGCAATAATCTATAGAATATTCCATTTAAAAAAACGAAGTTAGAATCAGCTCCGAGTAGATCTGGCAACACTGCAGCACAGAAAATATATTAAATAGAGAGTTCATATTCAATTACGTAGGTATCTAAAATTTAAAACTATTACCCCAAGTAGTTCTCCGTAAAAGTCTAATGTACCATCCAGTGTGAATCACTATTTATATATATTTTAAATATATTTTAAACATAAAGAAAAGGCGAATTTGTTTAATTGACATAATAAAAAAATAACTAAATACAAGAATCCGGTTGTATTTATTACGATTCTTCTTATCTTCGATAAATAATTACAACGCTATTTTTGAAAGTAAAAATTAACTTGAATAAACTATAATCAATATTACCCAGTTAGGAAAATTAATAATTTTAGTAATTAAAAGAAGTTGTGAGAATTTTTAAAGGTAATCTTAAACTTTTAGCTTGTAGTGTATAATAGAAACAAAACTCTATCCTAATTGATAAATGACTTTGTATGTTTCTGGGAATATTTTTCATTTTGTTCTAAAGCCAAAGAATAAAATTTTATTACTTGTAGATAAACCGCTAAAAGAAGGTGTTGCATCACATAGAAGATGTCGTAGTCTGATCGCACTAAGTCTGAAGGATGTGCTAGGTGTAAAAGGAATTTCTATTGAAATATCAACGGTGTTTTTTTTGCAGGTTTTTGATGATGATTAGTACTCTACTAAAAATTATCCTGTTACCATTTATTAGGTACCCACTTAAATTCTCGGCCATCTTGATTCATCAATTGTTTTTCCAACTTTAAAATTAGGAATGTATGAAGCAGTGGTTGTTTTTAACGAAGGTCAAATTACAGAATGCAAGGTGCTTTCAGAAACTGGATATGCTTCTTGGACAGACTTGTTTTGAAGCAATGAAAGAAAGTGAATGAAGAATGAAGAAGAAAGAAGAATTCATAGGAACTCACAAAACAAAAAGGCAAAACCAGGAGAGAATTGGAGAGAGAACCGAATCAGGCAGAAAATGTAACATATGAAGCTGGCGCTTTTTGGTTATAATTATATTTTTAATTATCATCCACACGTCTGTTCTTTTTTCCAAAAATGTCCTAAAAAATTCCCTATTACATGTACAATCTTACAGGCAAATATAAATGATTTTGATTTTTTTTTACCTCTTAAAAGAAGAGACTTTTTTGACCTCAACATATTCAATATGTTGAGCTACTTTAATAATACTCAAATAGAGAAAGCCATCTAATTTTGTTTAATGGAATAATGGAAACACATTTTCGAAAAATACGCACAATTTTGACTCAAAGCCATGTTATATATTTTTAAAAATTAAAGTTATATGACTAATGTAAATAACAAAGAAGTAACGTTTTACTTCAAAATTTAAAAAAAGCAAATGTAGATCAAAATAACATGTTAATAAAAAGGCTGACACTCAGACTCCTCAACATTTTTTTTAATATTGGCGATATAGTTCGTTACAGCCATTCGAATACAATTATCCAAATGTTCATATGTAAGTCGGTTACTTTTTCATATTGGAGAAAAAAGATTCACACAAATAGCTCGAACTGAATAACGCTTTCGCCTTTAAGGCAACGCTAACTAAAACTGGATATTTGTCTTTACTTATTAAAGGCCAGACACATTTTGTATATAACTCCATAATAACTTCCATTTCTGTTATAGCCCTATCCTCGATAAAATGCAGCATAACACAAGTGGCAAATTGCTCAATATTCTTTTCCATATAGGGTGAGTCAACAAATTGCACCACTAGTGCGATGACGTTGAAATTTTGAAAACAAGATTTACAGGCATCTTTCAAGTTCGATGTTATTTGCGCATGATATTTATTGTCATAAGGTTGCAACTGATTTTGAGAACAACAGGAAAGTGCTTGGTGTCGCGGTTGATTAGGTTTTCTTCTCAAAACACAAGCTTTTTGGTGAACGCTTTTATATCAGAAACAATTTCCGTTAATTCCTTGTCTCTCCCTTGAAGCTGTAAATTAAGTTTATTGTGTTCTCTGTAATGTCTCTGTAATGGTCTTTGTCTGAATATAAAATATTCCAGCTAGGTTAAGTTTTCCAGTTCAGGAATGGGTTTATCATGTTGTTTAAAAAATTCAACTAGAACAGGTAGGAGATCCTTAAAATGTTGAACTACTTTTCCTCTACTGAACCTTCTTCACCTTCTACTGAACCTCTCTCAACTCTACTGAACCTTCTTCAACCAGACTTCAGAGTGAAGAACTAAATCCCCGTATTGACAGTCAATTTCATCGATCATTTCTATGAATCATTTCATGACGTCGTTTATTTTCAAAAACTTTCCGTATAATGCTTGTTGGGGGATAATGCAGTGATAAGAGAGGAATTGCGGATTTTCTCAGACGAAATATCATTTTTCAAATGAGAAAACAGGTCATGTCCAGCAGTGTACCCTTTTTGTGGAATAATCTTTAAAAGTTCTTGACGAAGACCTCAATCTGGCTGGTATCAACCACATCTGTGGATTCATCAAATTGCAGGGAAAAATAAATACAGTTATCTAAGTCACGTGTTAACTGCAAAAAAAAAACATCACTACTCATTACTTCTACTCGTATCATCACTGTATTGGCAGAAAATAAAGTATCATATCATCACTGTATTGGCTTAAAAAAAATTTTAAAGTTGGCAAATAATGATTCAGCAGGTTCTAAAAAATCCATATTTTTTATTTCTCCTTTTTCATAAGGCTTCTTATTTTGTACTATTATCTGCCATACGCGATAGGTAGCTTCAGTTGCAGCCTTATTTTTATCAAATACTTTTAAAAATGTCGATTGTTGTCGAATTAACTGATTTTTCAATTCTTTCAACTTTTTGTTTGTAGCAGTGGAATGTAAAGGATATGATTTTTCGAAATTCAAATAAACAATTTTATGCTGACTTTCAATATTTTCATTTTTAGCAACGGATACAGAAGCGTTATACAACAAACACATACTTTTGCTTTTAATTCCTGTCATGCTTGTAATTGTAATTGTAACGTAACTGAACACTGAACGCGGCGTCGTCGCACAGGTCTATATATAAATCCCCTTAAAAGCAGCCGAGATCCTTCCTGAATAATCGATTAGTCGCTACTCGCTACAATTTTCTTGGTAGTTTCGCGGATTATAGCGTGGTGGCGTCAGCAGCTGATCTTCGGCGCCTACGATGCGCTGATCATGCCGTAATCCGTAACAGTATTATAATTTCGATATTTTCGTTTATAAAGTTAATGAGTTCGACCTCTGAGGATTGCTTATAGCCGTGAGTTATCAAAATTGTCAACGCGAGCTACTGGTAGCTCACGATCGACGGGATGGTAACCTCTGCTTTAGGATAACGCATGACCATATACAGAAAAAGGACAGAAAATGATCACCAAGTTGAACGGAGATATTTAATCTAACTCTAAAAAATGTTCTTTTTCAGTTCCTGCAGTTCTCCTGAGAAATTCAAAAAAGCTCCAATGATTTTATCTCATCAAAACCACCGAGTTTTTTTTTTGATTTGGGATTCGACCGTTGCCTGAAAGGTGTAAAGGCATATAGAAAGTGAGATGGATTGCTTCGAAAATTAAGTTTGTATACATTTTCTGATAAATAAATGGTGAGATTTAAATTGAAGACCTTATATTTACTTTGAGTATCAACTTGGTTTAGGCACAATAAATCAAGAAAGATCAGAAATCAAGATCATCAAAGATTTATCATTAAACACCAAATTACTTTATTTAACTTTCCGACGCGCGTTTCACTAAGCATGTTTGCATCATCATGGTATGATTCAATCTATTTCCCGGAGTTCACTGTTTCACATATCACGTTCCAGTAGAAGAATTGAATAAAAGTAGTGTTAGCGATCACAAAAATCGATTTTTTTGAAAAATAGAAATAAACAAAAAATCAACGGGAAAAATCTTGACCTTTTCCAAGCGATCGAAACGCCCTCTGGCATCGAGCTCGAGTCTCATTCAATTCCGTTTTCGGTATTTAAATTATGGTAATATTTTAGATGTAATAAGGGAGATTGGCCTCACGCGGCGAATCGAATGAGAGTGTATCGTGCGGGGACCACGCTCCCGGAAAATAATTTATTTTTGTCGGTGAAGAATTGTTTTTGTAGAGGGTCTGGATTCACGCGCCGACCCTTAATCGATACGGAACTGAGGATCAGAGAAAAAAAAAAGGAATTAATAAATATCGATGAGCATCGCACTTCTTTTATTAATCGTTTTTTAGCCTCTAATAAAGAATAATATTGGAATATTACTTAATTATCCTAAAAGGGATATTTGAAAATTACACAGACAAAGTTTTATTATCGTTACATTATCGATATCTCAGAATATAATCAACTTTATAAAAGTGCTATGACAAATTAATGTGATTAAGCTTATCCTATATTATTTGAATAAAAGGAAACTTATCAGAATAATTTTATGTCATGATATTGTTCAACCTTGTAACCGGTGTCTCAGAATGTTTTTCGTTTTTGTTTTGACCGTTATGCGCTAAAACAGATAGCGGGGCGAGGAGAGTGGTTTCAAACGCTTGACGCGCTTTTTAAGTTTCGTAGCAATGGATCGTTTTGCGGAACCATATCGCACATTTTGCGTGTGAGCCTTTTATAAAAACAATTCCTACACTATTGTTCCATGGCTGTACAGAACATATTTTAATTTAGCGACCATGAGAAAAGTGTCAAGTGCGAATTTAATCACGCATTGGGTACGCAAGTTTGAAGAGACTGGAAAAGATGCCGGATAAATCAACTGGGTGCAAAAGGACATCAATACCGAGCACCCATGTTGAACGCGTTCGCAAGTCTGTTAGAGACGATCCACGACAGTCTCTACGACTCTGCGCAACTTCTCTACGACTCTGCGCAGCTTCTCTATATCTGCACAGATCCACGATTCATCGCATTATTAGCAAAGAATTACATTTTCACCCCTACAAAATTGTTGCTGTGCAAGAGATGAAGCCCGATGATCGAGTTAGTCGACTTTTGCAGGACAATGAAAAATCCTTTTAGGAGCTTAAATAACGTATAGATTTCTGATGAATCAAATTTTCACATCAAAGGCCAGGTGAATAAACAAAATTGCAGTTACTGGACTAAATCCGCTCGAACTGCACCAGAAACCATTACAATTACCTAAGGTTGTCATTTGGACTGTTATATCAAATTACGGAATTATCGGCGCCTACTTTTTTGAGGATAACCGCGTTCAGAATGTAAATTTCGATCGTATGATCGAGACTTTTTGGCTCTAGAAATGCAAAGCTCAATTAGCTACATCCGCAACACATTTTTCCAACAAGATGGAGCACCTTCCGACGTCACGAATTATTGTTTAGCAGCTCTTCATTATTTATTCCCTGAAAGAGTGATTAGTCGCCGAGGAGACATCATCTTTTTTCCTATATGGCTACTTAAAAAGTAAGGTTTTCAACCCATTACCACCCAACTTAAATGTTTTAAAGTAAAGAATAACAGACAAAATCAACGCGATTCCAAGAGCGAATGTTTGCAAATTTCAGTTCCGGGCTAAATGAGTGCGAAGAAGCGAATAATGCGCATTTACAGATGGTTGTTTTTCATAAATTAAAATTTAAAAACTTCTTCAAATCTGTAATTTAATAGCAATTAAACAAGTTTGAATTGATTCTGATATTTTATTTTTTAAGTATCAAAAACGAAAAACATTCTGAGACACCCTTTATTAGCGAAAGTTATAAGTGAAGCAGATATCAATAGGTATGTACTAATATACTATAGACGGCGCCAATATTTGGCATTTGTTGATGACATCTTAATTATAACGCGATGATAGAAAATATATAAAAAGTTAGAGAAAACAGGAACTCAATACCGATTAGTAATAAATCAGGAAAAAACGACATATATGACGTGGTAGGGCAAGGAATATAAGACAGGTGAATATTTAACAATAACAACAGAAAGAGCGAAAACATATACATTGTAATTTTTAGGCAAGAGCGATTTTTTTTAATCAATGTTCTCTATGGCGAAAATATTGAAATAGAGCATCTCTTGTCAGTCTAAATCTAGCAACTATAAAACTATTCTCATAGGCTAGAAAAATAGTATTTTTCTTGTACTTCAAGCTCCTGTTACTAAAATAGACGTACTGCTATTTTTAGAGCTATTTTCTTTCAGAACTTTGCCTTTTGGTATCCGGTTCGTATTGGAAGATCCAAGTTTCGTCACCGGTTATCACTCTGTTGAGAACATTTGGAACGGTCTCCAAATGTTCTAACACGGCAAATCGTCACAAGATGTTTCTTCTGCTCGTCTGATAAAACCTTCGGCACCAACATCGCGTTCGCAACTTCGCCCTTTTCGCATTTGCGAACCATCGGTTACATTTGAATGCAGAGTTGATTTCTATAAATTCAACTCTTTTGCCATCAAACGACTACTTAATAGACCATCAGAGTTCAGAAATTGCTGCACTTTGGCCACATTTTCACCGGTTCGGGTCGAAATCGGATGTCCCGCACGGTGTTCGTCTTCAACGTTTTCCCGGTCTCCTTTTATTCTTTTATGGCGCTCAAAAACACGTGTTCTGGATATGGCTTGATCCTTGTATGCCTTACGGATCATGTGAAAAGTGTTCCTAGCGGATTTGTTCAATTTCACCAATTTCATCAAAATTTGATGACACATCGCTGCTTGATGTTTTCTTGCATCTTAACTCGCGATGCGAACTTAAAACACATGTCCACTTCCTGCACGATCTACGCACTTTAAAGTTTCAGAGACAACTGAGCCAGGTTTTCTGGGTTACCTCCGATATCGCTTATAAAATTCACCGTCCTCCACTTCCCCTTGGCAGGAATAAATCAGTCTCGATATATATTGTACTAACCCTGTATATTTAACAATTCCACTTCTATGTCAGCCGTCAATGCCATCAGGACACCGCCTTTAGAAAAAAGACTGGTGGCTGGGAATGAATGGTCTGTGCCAGAGATTAATGGCTCTAAACTCAGGATGCTGTGTTGACTATTAATGGGACTAGTGGGGAATGGACCAGTTATGAGTCTTAGGAATGAGTTTTGGATGATGTCTATGGAGCACAGGTAGGACTTAAGGTCAGTAGCGAAGACCGTGCTGCCATAGTTGAATTTAACTCTGATTATAGCCTTGTATTGTTTGAGGAGAGAGTGGTGGAACAAACAGTATTGTTTGATAGAATCTTTAATATTTTCATATCCTGGGCATATTTGCGAACGTGCGACCCAAGAAAAAGTTTCTTTAATATGAGATACAAAACTGACACCCACCGTCACGTAGCCAATGTAAGCGCTATTCTCCACCAGTGCCTTCACCAGCGTTTCAATCGGACAATCCTCCTTTGACCAAGTGACGCGTACTATTTGGTATAGCCACTGTGCGGAGCCGGCTTTAGTGAAACGTTTCAAATATAATTATATGCCTTGAACCTATTTATTTCATGCGAAATAACATTCAATGGCATTGATGTTTAAAAAATACGCATAAGCGCATTCTGTCAATCCAATTTCCGACCACTTTTTCAACCAATTGGAGTCTTATGTCTGAAATTGTCCGAGTTATGTTGGTTTCCAAGGTGTCAATAGTTGCTGGTTTATCGGTATGGACCAAAGAATATAATCTAAAGGCGTAAAATAATCCGTTCCGTTAATACATATTTTCCGTATAATCCGAAGATCCGTTCCTCCAATACATATTTTCATAGAATTGTTCCCTCAATAAATCGATTGTTGCGTTCGATGTATGATATGATGTTTATTTTAACTAGCATCAAAAACCGTTTCTGCCAGTCAGGATTCAACGCAGTAACTAAAAACCGTTCCCATCCTTACTGCGCCGAATCCTGACTCTTAGAAACTGTTTCTGGCGGTACTTGGAATGAACCGATGTAGAGCCCTGTTGGAACATCTCCTACAGGTTAATACCAATCAAACCAAATTCGGAATTAAACAATTATTGACCATCCGTCTCCAATGATCCTCGTTAACAAATTATTAAGTTTGAATCTTCAACAACACTACTACTAACAGCGCCGATATTTTCTTTAGAATGCACATTTTTTTGTCTTGTTTTTGTTTTAATATCGAGCAGCATAAAATGCGTTCAAAATTTATAATTTGCCATGTAAGTTTGACGTGCAGAATATTGATTTTGATAATAAGTTTCGACAATTTGCAAGTATTGCTTTGATGTTAAACGTTCAATGATTTGCCAGACATTTGATGGTCATGATGATTGTAATGTTGGCATTTGCCATGATGATTTGACAGCGACCCCTATCGGAAGTTCGGATACACTAAAAAAATCACCCTTTATAATAAGGTAGAAATTAGACATAAAAGTGTTGTATTAAACATCCTTGCTATTGGTTTCTTTTCTAAAATAACGTCACATGACAAAAATGTATTTTAAACTCAAAAAGCTTTAAGTTTCGCTTTATTTCTGCCCTTTTACGGAATGTGTTTATTGCGTGCCTCCCGTAACCCTATATTTGCCACATAAAACGAGGCTAAGCGACTATTTTTCATAATATCTATACTTTTACGACTTATAAAGTAACGATAATTTTATGGGGCCGTGTACAGATGTACGAACACGGAGCCATTAAGACATGTAAATGAATTTGCTGTCAATGTAATGGACATTTTGTTTTTGCCTTTTAGTTTAATGATGTTATTCCCACAAAAATTGAGTGAGAATTACCTAAAATGTTTTTTTTATTACCGTAACCTTTTGTTTACGATTAAAAAAATATATATGACCCATTAAGCCAAACAAAATTAATTGATTGATAGAATAATGTTTTATTTGGTTTTTAATGCTGTTCAATATTTCCCCTTCAATCCCATATAAAGTTTGCTAGACGTTTCATTCAAAATATTTTCAGATGTTTATCTGAAACACACTTAAATTTAAAATGCTTTTACGCCTTATTAATTTTAACATCCTATTCCACAAAAAGAAGGTTTCATCAATTTAAGTATTTTAATTTAATACATTTTTAACCTTTAGGAGTGAGATAATAATCAGGTGGGGCTAAATCAGGAGAATATGGCAGATAGGAGACAATTCTCGTAGTATTCATAGGTGTATGCGATTTATGTGAATAAAGTAATGATATTGGTGGTGTAGCGTTAAATCTGACAAGACTGTTGAGTCCAGATCTTATTAAAAAGCCAGTGCTCTTTTAGCCTCACTCCCCTGCACACCCGTTTTTTGTTCTGAATGCAAAATTCCATGACGTAAGCTTCAAAGTGCTTCCATGTGTATCGCATTCGACGGATTTCCGAGCAATTAGTTCTTCGTTTCAAGCGCGATGAAAAGGCTTGCTGAATAAATATTCACTTCAATTAAGTCAAAGCTAAAAGCATCCTCAAAATCACAGTTTTAACAGGAATCGCTCGAAGGGAATCAATATCCATGTATTCCATTGATATCATCTGAATTGGGCTTTTAAACAGATTTTTCATAAATAGAAAGAGCATTTTTCATAAAAAGTCATAAATAGAAAGAGCATATATTAGTTTTATAATAAAACTATTTTTATTTTTATTTTTTCCTTATAATTAAAAAGTTATATCAAATTGAAAATACATTTTTGAACCTAGTAACGCGCCGACAGTTCCCGAAAAAAACCTGAGCGCATGTGACCTTACAATGGTAAGAAACGCGAATATCGCCAATATCGGGCCAGCTTGAAACAATTCGAAAGTTATATCGAAATTTTCGTTCGCGCCCTTTCCGAAGAGACGTTCGGAAAGAATCGGAGTCCCGGGCAAATAAAACAATTTATCGACCTTAATCATTATTTTATTGGTTTAACCTATATCTTTGACTGTATTTATTGGTTTGCAAGCGATTTTAAAATATACTTGTCTTTAATTGTTATTTAGGCTTTCGGTGTTGTATTCGACGTTATACTCATATATGTTTACATAAAGATATAAAGGCTCAAATTTAAGTTCAGAATAAAATACTGAAATTAGATTAGGGTTCCTTTTTTTATTATTTCATTCATATAGAGAAAACAAATTAACGTACAAAATTTGTAGGAAAGAATATTCCTGTATGTCCGCAAATAATCTACATATAGCAACACAACCGAGGGTAGTACCAATGAAAAAGCCCTACAGGATCGTCTGTAGGGCTTTTTTAGGCAAATTTGTGAGACTAAAAGCTTTCAACTCAAAAAAAAAATGGGTTAGGTACCTTCTTTTATTTGGGAAATCTCTGACTGATCATGCATTATAGATAGTTAGCAGCTGGATTTATTTATATTTGTAAATATTATTAAATTAAGAGTCAGATGTGGTGGTTTGTAAAACATGTAAGGCGAAAAATCGCCATCGTTTTAAAAATAATGAAAACGTTAATTAAAGCAATAATGTAGTAAAATCCCCATCGTTTCAAAACTACTGTATTCCTTAGTTAAAGCAATAATGTATTATGGGTGGATTTTTTTTGAAAATATTGTTTATAGAGTTTGGTGTGGTGGTTTGAAGAATTGGTATTGTTTTAAAAGTATTGCAAACTTCAATGTAAATAATCAAACTATTATAAAAACAAATATGTATATAATTTTGGGTAGAGATTGTATTTATTCTGAATTGATTATTAATGTGGAAATCGTTGAAAATACTGACGTAAAAATACTCACCTCACAAACCTCACATACCTCACAAACATGGCAGCCAACATGTGATTTTTTTTTTTAATTTTATAAATTTTAATTCATTCATAATTAATTGTTTTTTGCATAAAAGTTTTTTGCATGGATTATCAACATTATTTATGATAAAGTTTTAGAATAATGTAAAAAAATCGATATTTATTTTTTATTCAAAAACTCAATTCCTTTCGAGTTCAAGACAATACATATCTCTAAAAGTCTGCTTGCTATGACAGAAATCGACCGGATGAAGGACTTATTTCAACTGTTAGCTATGTGTAGAATGTTTTAAAAGATACTCACCTAGCACTCTAGTCATTTTATCACTAAATAAAAAAATATCTAAAAGTATGGTGTATACGGACGAAAACATTTGTTCTACATTATTATCCACACGATTTTTAGCATACATTGATTTTAGTTCTTTTTCATAATAATAGAAATTTTCCATTCATTTCATAATACTTTTTCTAATAATAGTAGAAAAAAATGAGCCTGGAAGGAAGACGCACAAAAATTATTAATATATAAAAAACCCATTAAATCGGTTGTAAGATATTATGGGCGTGAAAACTGGACAATGACAAGAGGATATGAAGAATTGCTAGAATTGCTTACAATATTAGAGAGAGGCTGATGGAACGTGGAGAATCTGCATGAATTCAGGATTGATATAACTTATAGAAGAGGTAGATATATCATCAGATATATAAAAAGTCAACAATTGACATAGGGACTATGAATATGGTTGGGTTGAATATGGCTGGGACATAGAATGCAAGAAATAAGAATAGTAAAGAGGATATTTCATAGAACACCAACCGTCAAAACAACATGCCATACATCAGTCAAATAGGACAATTAAAGGTAGTGAGCCAATTGATATATCTTAACACTCATGAGATCACAAGAAGAACTATGACTACGTCGTGAAATTTGCAGAAGATCTGAAGGAATAAAGATGTAATACAGAATACAAAGAAACAGATAGTAAAAATCTTAGTCTTTCCAGTGTTGCTGTATCCTGTTGTAACACTGACAATTAAAAAACATGACCTCAAGAGCATTAATTCTTTTGAACTTTGGAGACTTTGGAGACCGGTCAACAAACGCATTCGTCGTTAAAAAAATTAATGAACGAATTTTATGAACGAATTCTAAAATTCTTCGGCTATATCGAACACAGTGATGGCAATAACTTAGAAATATTAGTGATACAGGAATGGATGGAGGTTTCAAGGTCATGCGACAGACCTCCAAAGATGGACAGACAAAATTAAATACCTAACTGGTACAATTCTCCAATATGCAACCAATGAAGCCAGAAACAGAGAAGCATGGCGAAAGGTAGTCCCGAAAGTACGCGAACGGAAAAAGTTACAATAGCTGGACGAAGTGGAGGATGATCTGATATCACTAGACGTGAGACAATGGAGAAAGAGAGAGTTCAAGAGAGAGTTCAAGAGAGAGTTCAAGAGAGAGCTCAAAAATGGAAAAACTGTAGATAGGGAGGCAAAAAGCTACTCAGGGTTACAAGGCCAAAAGAAGATGAAAGGAAATTTAACCAAACAATATTTGAAGCTTAGTATCGACAAGGTCAGTCGAATTCAATACCTACAACACTCGAAAAATCGTAATTTAATATTAAATTACTCCTGAATAAAATTCTCAAAGAACTTTAATTGAGTTTGTAGCCAGACATATTTTTCTTCGTTCATTTTTCCTCAGACGTTTGTCCACTGATTTCGAAATGTCCCATCTCGACGGAGACTTCCTACAACAAACTTGCCCCTCTTTTTCCAACGTAAAAATTTAATTTTCCTAGTTTGACGGGAGAAATTCTGGTCGGAATTTTCCGTTAACGAATCCGTTCTCGAACGCGAAAGTTTCAAAATATTTTGTTCAATTACCCAGTCCGATTTGCAGGAAATTCCGAGCTGGAACTTCTTCTTTTTGCGTCGTCTTCTTTTTTTACCGGTCGGCAAACAACCAGTAACTACTTGAGGGAAATAAAATTCTTAATTTCGCCTAGACTTATCAGGGTCGAAATCATAGGATTTCGAAATTTTTCCAGCAGTAAAATTGAGATATTTTTAATATTTAATCTTTACACACCAACAAGACACGAATAGAGTAATAAATAGAAAACGGATTTCTGCCCGAGCTCGGGCAAGGTCACTGCTTATTAATGTGTTTACTCATAACCGTACACTTGAGATATTCAATTAAACAATATTTATTTTATCAATTAGACAAGTATCGAATGTATAAATATTTTAAATAACGATACTTTTCTATACTTATGAGTAATTTTTCAAAATTAGCTGCTGTTAGATTTTCTTGTTTATTATAGTTCTTTCCAGTTGAGCGCTTTTTTTAATTCTTGAATAAAATACAGATGGGGTTGTGAATTTATCCAGTTCTAGTCTCATTTCAGAAGTGTAATGACGAGAAGAAAAAATGTTCTTAGAAAATTGCGTTATATTTACGGTTTGCACAGTTGTTCATCTGAAAGCATCATCAATCGAATTCTTAAAAAATTTCATAAAACTGGTTCGGTAGAAGATAAAAAAAAGAGTAATATATAGTCGTAGAAGTCGTTCACAACAGCATATCGATTTGGTATGTGGAAGTATTGCTAAAGACCACAGTGAATTCATAACATGGCGTATTTTAAGAAATGATTTAGCTCAGAGGGCATATAAGATTCAAATAACTCAGGAACTAAGAACTAAGAACAAACTGATCAAATAATCTTTTCAGATAAAGCACCTTTTGAAATTTATGGTTGTGATAATAAACAAAATTGCCACATTTGGGGTAAGGAAAATCCACGATTAATTCATGAAGAACCTTTGCATCCTAAACAAGTCACTGTTTGGTGTGCATAATGTGCAGGAAATGTAATTTGACCGTATTTCTTTTAGAATGCTGCTAGTGAAGCTGTAACTGTGAATAGTGTTCGATATCGTGAGATGATAACTGGATTTTTGTGGGCTGTATTGAATAATATTGATCTGGAGAATATGTGGTTCCAATAGGATGACGCTACACGTCACTCTGCTAATGAAACAATTAATTTATCGAGAAAAAAATTTCCTGGATGAGTTATTGCATGAAACGGTAATGTTAATTGGCTACCAAGATCATGCGATTTGACATCGTTAAACTATTTTCTTCGGGGTTATGTGAAAAGCCAGGTCTATTAGAACAATACACCACCGATTATTGAACTAAATGATGAAATTATTTGAGTCATTGATGAGACAGAGCAACGGTTATACCAAAATGTCATCCAAAATTTTGTCAAAAGAGTGGACGTCTATGGAGGTGCAAGAGGTGGTCATTTGGAAGATTATGCTTCGACGCGTTATACTTTAGTTATTAATAATACCTTTTTTGAAATCAATGCAAATTCTGTGTTTTATTCAAACCGCTTAATTTGAAAGACCCTTTTATTTATAATGTCGCGCAGTCGTGAAAAACTTCCTACCTCATTACTTGTAACTGGAGCAAGCATAACTGAAATGTTCATACATGCCGTCTTCTTGTTTTTACTTTAACAATATCTTGTACTTGCAAATATCAGGAATTTCTTTTCACATCTGTTTCCAAATACGTTCATAGTTGTTCACCAACATCGGTAGGGATCGCTTTTAGTTTTTCTATAGTTGTTTTAAATCAATTGAAGTATTCAGCAAGCGGCAAATTAGGAGATTGCAATTTTTCAATTAGGTTTGGAATATGCTCAAAGTGGTCACTAATAAATTTTAACTGATTTTTGACATCTACAGTCAAAGCCCTCTAAGTGTAAGTCCTCTAATTACACACGTCGTCTATCTGCACACAATTCCATCCTCCAAGTGCACGTTCCGCACTCCCCACTTAAAGATATATTAGTGAGTGAGACCATAAGCGCGCGATTTTCAAAAGTTTTCATTTCAATAAGTATATTGTAGAAATACAAGGATGTTTATGACTAGAATTACCAAAACCTCTTACACTGAACACAAAATTAAATTTAGTGTAGATTATCTATACTTACCTAGTAGGAAATTAATACAAAAACTTCAATATCGTATTAAAAACAATAAAAAGAAAAATACAAATAGGCAGTTTCATAATTTATTATGTTTTTATCACGTACCGTTTTTAATTAATAAGTATTACAAAATATTATTATTATAATTGTTATGCTAAATTAAATATATATATATATATATATATATATATATATATATATATATATATATATATATATATATATATATATATATATATATATATATATATATGCCCACAAGGTAGCGTAATGGAACTGTGGAGGGAAATATTACAGAAATCTTTCACCCTTTCTCCACATGGTGCCACCGATCACCTTCGCCAAACCGTCAACCATGCGACGTCACGTGTCTCTCGGGACCGGTTTCTAGCCTTTCAGCCGTCATCAGCCGAGCTCTAGACGAACGCAAGGAAAGCAGTTCGGAGAGACGATCGGGGCCAGACCAGATTAACTGGCCATTTTAAAGACGGGTCGTGATCGCACACAACTCACGCTGAATCTCACGGTGCAACTCTCATCGCAACTCACGGTGAATGCTCGTAGCAGTCAGGACCGCTCGTAACATTTTGCCTGGAACCTCGGGTATAGCACCAGGTATGCCCACAAGGTAGCGTAACGGAACCGTGGAGGAAAATATTACTGAAATCTTTCATCCTTTCTCCACGTGGTGTCCATTTGTCCATCTGACCTGACCGAAAATCCCAATAATTAAAAAAAAAAAAGTATATATATATATATATATATATATATATATATATATATATATATATATATATATATATATATATATATATATATATATATATCAATATCACATGGCTCTACAGTCATGCATTGAACTGAAGAAAGATAGATATAGAAATTAGAAAAGTAGGGATGAAAAAGATCGTAGGAGAAGTGTGTATTTAGAGGATGGACCCCGGTCCGGACTCGTGCACATAGAGGACTTTAACTGTATCATATTTACAATTATCTTGTTGGATCAAAGATGCTAACCGAAAAATTCAGTTTATAGTTCCAATGCTTTAGAAATAACCGAAATACCATGTCACATATTGTTATTTGTGTCTCACTGATATAGTAGGTATTGGACCATGGTCTAAACATTCTATGCAGTATCCTAATTTACCATCAGGTTTACGACTCGATGAATATGGTGATGAACTTTCTGTCTCAAAACCATCAATACTGTGGCTTCTGAATCAAGAAGAACCTAAATCAGCTAATTAATTAAGTGATCACTTCATCTTTCTATACTGATATATTGTTGCTTGGAACCTTGGAACTTTTTGGTCTCTATTCATTTTTATACTTATATTTGTTAGTAACAAGTCATGGTCGATGTCCATATGCGTTGGGATAGGCTCTGACACTCTTCATTCGATTTCGAAAAATGTTGTTTGTGTTATAAAATCTCTGCTTTTTAACCGTCTTGTTCCCATTATCATTATGTTATACTAAGTCAAGTCCAAGTATATACTAAAGTCTTTTCTTGGCAGTATTGCAAATATTAAGATAGAATAAACACATAGCAGAACTCCACATTGGTTGATGAATTCTCACTTACACATGAATCAATATTTCCATCATTTACCTGTTGCTATTTTCAAAATGTAGACTTGTAGTCTTCCATCTTTGCAAATTATTGATTATAATATATCATCAGCCGAGGATATCTGGCATTTGTTCTTCCATGGGCATTGTTGTCTTTGATTAGTTCTGATCTTCGAATAACGGGGAATAAAATTCTCTGATAACCTCTAACATTTGCGTACAAGCCCTGCTTACTGTGCCATCACCACGCACTAAGGCATAAATTTGCGTTTTTTTCTTTCTTAGCTTCCGTTTAGCCTTGTTAATTCCTTTATTTTCTTCCAGGGTTTTTTGCATTAGCTGTATGTTGAACCGGCGCGTGTCCTCTCTGACAAGTTTCCTTATAGTTTTACAGAGCTCAGCGTACTCGACCCCGCCAAAAGGCCTTCCTGCATTTCTCATTGTCCGTTGTTTCTTCATTAAATCAATGTGTGTTTTGAAATGCTGGGCCATATCATCATAAAATTCCTCAATTTTTTCCTATATATATCATCATCATCATCAGCCCGCATCGATCCACTGCAGGATGAAGACCTCTTCAGCATGCTTCCAACCCTCACGGTCCTGGGCTTTCCTCGGTCACTCAGGTCCAATATACTTAATGATGCCATCAATCCATCGTGCTTTCGGTCTTCTTCGCGGACGTTTGCGATCAAGCGGTATCCATATATATATATATATATATATATATATATATATATATATATATATATATATATATATATATATATATATATATCATCATCATCATCATCAGCTCGTATCGATCCACTGCAGGATGAAGGCCTCTTCAGCATGCTTCCAACCTTCACGGTCCTGGGCTTTCCTCTGCCACTCGGGTCCAATATACTTAACGATGTCATCAGTCCATCGTGCTTTCGGTCTTCTTCGCGGACGTTTGCGATCAAGCGGTATCCACTCCAGGATTGCCTTGGTCCATCTGTCGTCCCATCGCCTCGCTATATGGCCTGCCCATCTCCATTTCAACTGTTTTACTCTTCCAATGATGTCACAGACTTTTGTTTGTTCCCTGATCCATGCGCAGGACTTTCTGTCTCGTCTTGTAATGCCAAGCATACATCTTTCCATTCCCCTCTGTGCCACTCGAAGTTTTTGAATTGATTGCGATGTGAGTGTCCAGGTTTCACTTCCGTATGTCATAACGGGTAGAACGCACTGATCGAATACTTTTCTTTTCAGGCAAAGTGAGAGTCTGCTCTTAAACACTATGTTGAGCCTACCAAATGCCTGCCAGCCACATTTAACACGCCGTTCCACCTCCCGGGCGGTATTCCCCTCCATGGAAATCCTCTGCCCAAGATATACAAAGCTGTCCACAATCTCTAAATCCCTTCCTAAAACTGAAATTCTTCTGTCCTGAGCGAAGTTATTGAACATAACCTGACTCTTTTTCAGGTTTATTTTTAAGCCAGATGGTTCGCCAGCCCTTTACAGTTCTTGTATGCGTCTTTGCAGCTCCTCTGGGTCTTGTGAAATAAGAATAATATCATCTGCAAATCTAAGATGGTTTAAGTTTGCACCATTGATCTTTACCCCATCCTGTTCCCAATCCAGTTTACGGAATACTTCTTCAAGGTCAGCCGAGAAAAGAATAGGCGATATTGCGTCACCCTGCCGTACACCTCGTTCTATATTAATTCCCACTTCAAGATCATCAAGGTGAATTGTGGCTGTAGCTCCATCATATATCGATTCTAATAGGTTTACATAGGCTCCCTCTACACCTTGGCTAAGCAGTGCATCCATTATCGCATGCTTTGAGATGGAATCAAATGCTTTTTCGTAGTCGATAAAAGCCAAGCACAGTGGCATGGTGTATTCGTTGTGCCTTTCTATGACCTGCTGTACAACCTGGATGTGATCCATTGTACTGAATCCACTTCTGAATCCTGCTTGTTCTCTTGGTTGTGCGTCATTCAGTTTTTTTAATATTCTTTTAGAAATTATCTTAGTGAAAACTTTGTACATCACTGATAGGAGGCTTATTGGACGGTAGTTCTTTAAATCTTCCTGTGCTCCTTTTTTATGTAAAAGGATCACTTCTGCATTTTTCCATAAGTCAGGTACTTTTTGTTCTTTGAGGCATTTTGAGTATAATTTTGCCAGTGTTTTATGTAACGTCCGACCACCAGCTTTTAGCATTTCGACAGTTACACTATCCTTTCCTGGAGCCTTGCCATTCTTCATCAATTCTATAGCATTTGTTACTTCCTCCACTAGGATATCTGGTATTATATATTGTTCTTCCGTGGGTATTGCTGTCCCTGACTGGCTCTGATCTTCATATAACTGGGAATAAAACCTTCTGACAATCTCTAACATTTGGGTACGCGTCCTGCACACTGTGCCATCCTCACGCTTTAAAGCATATATTTGCGTTCTTTTGTTTCTCAGCTTCTGTTTAGCTTTGTTAATTCCTTTGTTTTCTTCCAGGGTTTTTTGCACTAGCTGCATATTGAATCGGCGCGTGTCCTCTCTGATACGTTTTCTTATAGTTTTGCAGAGCTCAGTGTACTCGACCCTGCCAAAAGGACTATCTGCATTTCTCATTGCTCGCCGTTTCTTCATTAAATCAATGGTCTCACTGGAGATTTTTGTTTGTTTGAGACATTTTTCCTCTGGTGCTATTGAAGCAGCCGTTTGAAGTACATTGTTGGCGATTTCTTCATATTGAACTGATATTTCCACCTCCTCTGGATCTTGTAACGCAGCAAACCGGTTTGACAAAGCAATCTCAAAATCGCTTCCTCTCTCCAGCAGTTTTCCAGAATCCACCTTGCCCTTCTTTGATCTTACCATTTTTTCGCGCTCTTTTCGACAGTCAATCCGAACCCTTGCTCGTACAATTCGGTGGTCACTTCCAATATTAAAATTGTTAAGGACAGTACAATTGGTAAATATTGTTTTATCGTTGGTCATGATGTAGTCAATTTCACTTGTGAGCCCAGATGGACTTTTCCATGTCCATTTTCTGCTGATATTTTTCTTATACAATGAATTCATAATATATAGTTCTTGTCCTTCAGCAAAATCAACTAATCTGTCACCTCTATTGTCTCGCTCACC
This sequence comes from Cosmopolites sordidus, assembly GCA_031761425.1. Taxonomy (NCBI): domain Eukaryota; kingdom Metazoa; phylum Arthropoda; class Insecta; order Coleoptera; family Curculionidae; genus Cosmopolites; species Cosmopolites sordidus. Next base: position 61,514 of record JARFXV010001177.1, read on the forward strand.
AGTTCCATATGGGCCAGTTGCATTTTCGTCTGTTCTTGTTGTTCCAATTCTGGCATTAAAATCACCCATCAGGATTTTGTACCTACATTTCTCCTTGTATAAAAGCTGGGCCACATCATCATAAAATTCCTCAATTTCCTCATCTTTATGGCTTATAGTTGGTGCATAAGCTTGGACGATTTGAAGCCTAAACTTTTTATTCAGCTGAATGACGCATTGGGCTAATCGGTCGGATGTACTTTCAAATTTTACCACACTGTCCTTCAGCTTTCGATTAATGAGGAATCCTATTCCGCCACATCGGCCATTTTCCGTACCTCGAGTGTAGAGTACGTGTCCAGTTGGTTCCAGTTTGATTAACTCTTCACCCTTCCTTCTTGTTTCACAGAGCCCAATAATATCCCAATGTATGTTGTCAAGTTCGATTAACAGTTCTTGCAATCGGGCCTCTGTTTTCATAGTCCGTATATTTAACGTTGCAATGTCAAAAGTCCAATGGCAGCCTGATCTAACCCGGTGATTCTTAGCACCCTCTGCCTTGGGGCAGGTCTTCCCGCTGCCGTAGGTAGTTGCCCTTTGGCCTCCGGGGAATGAGGGCCGTGTTTGAGGTTACACTGTCATATTTCAACATACTGAAATACCATGTTGAAGGTATGGACCGTAATCTGCCACGCTGGTCCAATGCGGGTTGGCAGATTTTGGATCATGTTAGTCTGAGGCCTCCGCTTTGACCTGTCCGCCAGGGGTGACCCTCCCAGGAGCATAGACTCCAGACGGCATAGTTCAAAGCTTCATTGCCCTACTCATACCCCTTTATTACGTCAAGGTCTGATCCACAAATATGTATGTTGTTAAATGTATGTATGTTGTTAAATATGTATGTTGCAAATATGTAAATATGTATGTTGTATATATATATATATATATATATATATATATATATATATATATATATATATATATATATACAAGGGAATAAACAAAGCTAACACAAGCTGATAAATAAAAGGACACAAATGTTTGCCTTAATGCATGAGGATGACACAATGTATAGGGAGCGAACCGAAATGTTAAAGATTATCCGAAGATTTTATTCACAGTTATATGAAAATCAAAACCAGTCAAAGACAGCAATGCCCACGGAAGACCAAATGCCAGATATCCTGTTGAATGAAGTGACAAATGCCAAAGAAGCAACGAAGAATGGAAAGGCTCCAGGAAAGGACAATGTAACGGTTGAAATGTTAAAGCAGGTGGTCGAACTTTATATAAGATACTGGCAAAATTGTATTCAAAATACCTCAAAGAATAAAAAATACCCAACCTATGGAAAAATGCTGAAGTGAAAAACTACCGCCCAATAAGCGTCCTATCAATAATGTACAAAGTTTTCACCAAGATAATATCTAAAAGAATATTAAGAACACTGAATAATGCACAACCAAGAGAGCAGGTAGGATTCAGAAGCGAATTCAATACAATGGATCATATCCAGGTTATCCAACAGGTTATAGAAAGGTACAATAAATACACCATGTCACTGTGCTTGGCTGTTATTGACTATGAAAAAACATTTGATTCAATATCAACGCAAGCCATAATGGATGCATTGCTTAACCAGGGTATAGACAGAGCTTGAGAGCTTGAAACTACTGCGATCCATCCATGAGGAAGCTACAGTTACAGTGCATCTGAATGACTTGGCATATGAACGGGATGTACAGCAGGGTGACTCAATATCGCCTGCCTTGAAGAGGTACTTCCTAATCTAGATTAGGAACAGGAGGGAAAAAAATCAATGGTGCATACTTAAGCCATTTTAGATTCGCAGATGATATCTTTCTCCTCTCACAAGACCCAGATGAGCTACAAAAATATATACAAGAACTGCAAAGGACGGGAGAACCATTTGGTTTAAAGATAAACCTAAAAAAGAGTCAGGTTATGTTCAACAAATTTATTGATTGATTTGTCCGTTACTTTGTGATAGTTCATTTTTTAAAAAAGGAATAAAATAATTTTTTACTTTATCTATCACTTTTATCATAACAATGATAGATAACAAAGTAAAAAATTGTTTTATTCCTTTTTTTTTCAACAAATTTGCTGCCGACAGAAGTATTTCTATTTTAGGAAGCGATTTAGAGGTTGTGGACAACTACATATATTTTGGGCAAAGGATTTCATTTGGCAAGCTCAATATATTTTTTAAGAACAAACTCCCACTTTGTCTGAAGAGAAAGGTTTTTAATCAGTGCGTACTGCCTGTTTTGACATACAGTATATTGGACCCTAATGGCAGAGGAAAGCTCAGGACTGTGCGAGTTGCAAGCATGCTGGGGAGGCCTGCATCCTGCAGTGAATCGACAATGGTTGAATGATATACAATATATATATATATATATATATATATATATATATATATATATATATATATATATATATATATACGATTTTTAATTGTGACGGATCGATGTTGGCAGCCTGTGACGGCCATGTTGTTTTGCCGGCGTCCGTCTATCCTATTCTTTATTATTCAATTTCTGATGCCAAATCACCATGATTGAGCAACACATCCAAATGATAAAACTTTATTATCAAAATGAGTTTTCGTTAGTGCAAAAGTTGCGCGCGTTTTGCCCATTTTTCGGTGGACACGGTGGCGCGGTTGTTACGGTGGATGCGGTGGCCCTTCAAAGTCGACTCTCCATGTTTGGTGACCATGTTCAAATTTTCAGGAAAATAAAATTTTAATATTTCAGCTCGATTCCGAAATCAATTGTTGAATGTCTGTGGAAGGAGACGTTAGTTCTACCACAGCCAATATCGAAACGTGTGAAGGAGGCCACAAAAAACAACAGAATGCCGATTAGGTTCGTCCCAAGACGGCGTTGCATAATTTTCCAGTTAGATTTGCATTTGTTTGTTGGCAGAATCCAGTCGCGGCACGCCTTTTCGATATCCAGGCGTTTAAAGAGTATAATTTAAGGAGAGAAGCTTACATATCAAAGTTCAGAATGATAATTCTTATGTTTTAAATCCCATAAAAATATAGAAAATATAAATATATATATCTACAGGGTGTCCCGAGCGAAACAAGCGGGTGCCGGGCGAAAGGCCAGATTATACCAGTTCTGGCAAAAATACGAAACACAATCCATTTCACCGAGTTAAGTGAAAACAGGCATATTTTTAAAAATGTTCAAATTCGACACCCTAGGCTATATCTTTAGGTACTGTGATTACAAATTTCAGAACTTTTTCGTTTTATTTTTTATAACGTAATCCTAAATAACCATGATATTAATCGCTGTCACAAATGAAACAATCAACGTTGCTAATTTAGTTCAAAAAAAGTTTCATTGAGTTATGGTTAAAAAAATTATGTCAGCTAACTTTGGCACTTCATCTTAAAAAAAATATATTACACTACCCTCGACAACTTATTTCAAAAGATGGCCCATTTAGTCAAGATTTCAAAATGGTACATCAATTGGCACTTTTCTTTCCACAAAAAATATTATTGCTTATTTTTTTTTGCAAAAGGACTACATTTCAAAAAACTTATACCATATCAACTCGACTTCCCCAGTATAAGTGGGATGGACAGATGTGATAGAGTGAGATAGACTGCTACCTCGTGACTACACTTCGAAAATCGGTCTTTAGAGAACAATGCTGGCGAGAAAACGTGAAGATACGCAATTTCTAACAAAATTTTATGGACTGATCAATCGGCGTTTAAAAAAGACTGATATTTAAACTTGCATAACTTACACAGTTGGCACACAGAAAACCCACATTTAACGCGTAATGATCGGTCCCAGTATCAATTTAAAGTTAACATTTGGACCGGAATTTTAAAAGGACAAATAATTGGACCATTTGAGCTGCCTGAAACATTCAATGGTGCCAACTACTTGGATTTTCTCGAAAACGATCTGCTTTGTTAGAAGATGCATCACTCAATATCTACAGAGAAATGTGGTTTCAACAAGATGGTTGCCTAACGCATTATGCTCATTCTGTACAGGAACATTAAGTATCCCGAAAGATGGATTGGGCGCCGTGGTTCAATTGAGTAGCCTCCTCGTTCTCCAGACCTAAACCCCCTTGATTTCTTTTACTGAAGCTGCACAAAGAAAACGTGTATTCAAAATCAATACAAAATCTAGCCGAACTGCGTCATAGAATTGTTGAAACAGCATAAAAAATAAATGCAAGGAGATTCGCTCGCACGACTGGTAAAAAGTCCTACTCTGAGGCGATGCAGATCATGTATTTGTACCGAATGCAAATAATTTAAACATTTGCTTTAGTTTTAAAGATAAATATTGTTATAAATAGAAGTATTACAATAATTCCTTTTATTTCATTTTGCAGTTTCATCATAATAAAATAATAGACCAATTTTTAATTTGACTCACACACATTACCTTTGGGCTAAATTTTTTTGAAATAAGTTTCTTTTGCACAAAAAGGTAATAATATTTTTTGTGGAAAGAAAAAATTTCATTGTTTTATCATTTTGAAATCTTCACTAAATGGACTATTTTAAAGTTGAATGTCAATCTATCTCCCTCTAATTTGTCGTCGAACAGCGTCACTATCTATCTCACTCTATCACATCTGGCCATCTCACTTACACTGGTGAAGTCGACTTTTGAGCACACAAAAATATTTTTATCATGGTATGAGTTTTTTAAAATATGGCTCTTTTGCAAAAATATAAGCAATAATATTTTTTGTGGATAGAAAAATGTCAGTTGTAGGACCATTTTGAAATCGTGACTAAATGGACCATTATCTTTTGAAATAACTTGATCAGGGTAGTGAAATACAAGTAATTTTTTAAACCACGACTCAATGACTACTTTTTTTACTTTTTTTTACTAAATGAACAACGTTCATTGTTTGATTTGTGACTGCCATTAATAGCATGGTTATTTTGGATCATGTAATAAAAAATAACACTTAAAAATTGGGATATCTGTGATCACATTACCTAAAGATGTATATGTATATGTATATATATGTATATGTATATGTATATGTATATGTATATGTATATGTATATGTATATGTATATGTATATGTATATGTATATGTATATGTATATGTATATGTATATGTATATGTATATGTATATGTATATGTATATGTATATGTATATGTATATGTATATGTATATGTATATGTATATGTATATGTATATGTATATGTATATGTATATGTATATGTATATGTATATGTATATGTATATGCATATGCATATGCATATGCATATGCATATGCATATGCATATGTATATGTATATGTATATGCATATGCATATGCATATGCATATGCATATGTATATGTATATGTATATGTATATGTATATGTATATGTATATGTATATGTATATGTATATGTATATGTATATGTATATGTATATGTATATGTATATGTATATGTATATGTATATTAAAATAGCATTCATAGTAAATGTCATTTCTGCTTCCTATATATGATGATACAGTTCGTAATTAGGTTTGAGTCAAATGTGCCGAAGGAAAGTCGAGTTAAAATAAAGACGGGGATATTTCGTTAAGATTTCACTCAAACCAGATCAGAAAATTACCTACCTGTCCTGCTGCAACTTCATTAAGAAAAATATTGTGGAAATTTGAATTAAAGACAAAGCCATAAATGTATATATATATATATATATATATATATATATATATATATATATATATATATATATATATATATATATGAATAACAGAAATCTTTCAACTGTACTTCCATGTACCTCTGTTCGTTTCAAATCAGCCACCGCCATCACGTTGAGACAAGTACCTCCCAGGATCGATTCCTGACCGTAAATGTTTTCTATCTTACTGGTTAAAGTTTATCCAAGTTAATATACCGTATTTATATTTTCAAAATTACCTTTAAAATTGTTTATCGAAGATAAGATGGAAAACAATAAATATTAATCGAAAATATGAACCGAATTCTTGTGCTTACCTATTATTCTAGGATGGCAATTAACGACATGTTTACAGATCCTCTTTTCGTTTCGTTTAAATCATTGTTCAGAATCAGTTTGTGCCGTATTATTTCTATAGATGATAGTTTAAAGAAAAGATGATTTCTTTAAAATATTTTTTTATTGTGTTAAGAGGAACCAAATAAATGTTGAAACCTACTAAGCATTTCATATTATCTATAGTAAGCAAATCCCAAAAAAATTGTAATCCTGTTCAAAATTTGAAAGAATGGAATTTAGAAAACTATAAAAAGATTTTAAGAAACTGGCTCGAACATGAACAAGAGATCACGAACAAGTAGGTCTCGTGTAACTTCAGAACAGCAAAACAAGCTAATTATACTACAACTCAACCAATATAGCTCAGTGTCTAACAGAGACAGAGAACGGAGAGTTCCTCGAATGTACAGTACTTAACCGATGTTAACAGCATGATGCACTGCTTCTAATAAGATCTCGGGCATTAGACTACTGCGCATCCAAATCCAGAGACCAAGCTACGTTGGTTGAGCTGTACATAGCAAATGAAATAGGAGGTTGAGTACACCACAAAGGCTAACGAAGTAACGAGGAAACCGGTATCATTGACGACTGTGAAAATACGCCTGAGAGAAGCTAGTCTAATGTGCAGAGTTGCATACTTAAACCATTGCTACGGTAACAAAATAAAAATAAACGTCTTGAATAGGGTATGTGCCACAAAGGACCATCTAGAAGTGGAAAAATGTTCTATGGACTGATTCATCCAAATTTTAAGCCTTCGTATTCAATTGTTGGGTATTTATTTGTCGGGAACCACATCTGTTACCTGTTCACCTGTTCATCTGTTCACCTTCCGTGAAACATGGAGGAGGCTTTATTACGGTGTGGGGGTGTTTCTCAGTGTCTGGACTCGGAACCTAGTAGAATATCTGGAATTTTAAATCAATAAAAATTTAAAAACATTTTAGATCGTCATGCAGTTACATCCGGATTAAGATTATTTGGATCTAATGATGTTTTTCATCAAGATAATGACCCAAAACTATGCCGCAGTATCTTGAAAGACCACCAGACGAATCAATCACCAGACCGCAATCCTATTGAGCTTCTCTGGGATGAGATAGATCAAAATATCCAGATACAGTGTCCAACATCGCAAGAATATTTGTGGAACTTTAAAAAGACAACTGTTAAAAGATAGTTGGGAAAAAAATAGGAAAAAATAGAAAAGCTCCTTGCAAATATGCCACCAATGTGGTTTTTTGATGAAAAAGAAGTTTAAAATTATTTAATTAATAAGCTGCTTACGATACAAAACTATTGAATTCACGATACTAATAAGAAAATGTTTTTTTCAAAATAATTGTAGTGATCTTAAACTTTTAGCCTCAGGTAGTCTCCTCACAATAAGTTATCAATAAATTAAACCACTTAACACATCGGTCAATAAGTTTCCGATTTGATAAATAAAACACACTTTTTTTGTAAGTTCGACTTTATTCACCAATATACTCTTCTTGAAGAGTAATCAATCATTCCAACGCTTTTCTAACATTTCTACACCTTTTTTTATAGAACGATTTCTCTTTGCCTTTAAAATATCCTTCAGTTTCGGCAATTATCCCTTCATTGGAGCGAAATTTCTTTCCAGCGGCCATTTTTTTGAGGTCTGAAAACAGGAAATTGTCGCTGAGTGCCGGATCTGGGGAATTCGGTGGATGAGGAATCAATTTGAAGTGCAATGAATGCAATTTAGCCATACTTGCCAAGATTTGTGACACGGTGCATTGTCTTGGTGAAACAGCACTTTTTGTTTCATTTGCAGCCCTTTTTTGCGATCTCGTCCTTCAAAAATACTAATAACGCTATGTAATATTCGCTATTGATGGTTTTATCTTTCTTGTGATAATTGTTGAACAAAATCCCATGCGCATCTCAAAATACAGAAGCCATAACTTTATCTGCCGATAGTTGTGTTTGTGGTCGCTTCGGATGGCTTCGGATGCCGATTTGACTCCGGAGTATAGTGATGGATCCATGTTTCATCAGTTTTCACGTACGTATGAAAAAAATTATTTTTATTTCGCTTAAACACCTCCAAATATTGCTCAGAATCATCAATACGTTGTAGCTTTTGGTCCGCTGTGAGCAAACAGGGTACCCATTTCGATAGCAATTTACGCATTCGCAAATGTTCATGCAAAATGGTGTAAACACTTCCTTTCGATATCTTCATGATCTCAGCGATTTCCTGCAGCTTTATTTTACGGTTTTTCAAAATAATGTTGTGAATTTTTCTGATGTTGTCTGATGTAACCACCTCATTTGGAGGTTCAGAGCCTACAGCATCATCGCTGCTTGTACGGTTACATTTGAATCCAGCACACCAGTTATGGTTGATTTTCCTGTGGAAGAATCCGAGTAATATTTATCAAGCCAATGTTTTGCTTCAACGGTAGACCAATTGTCATGAAATTTTGACACATAATGTTTAAAGGTTGAAACAATCGACCACTTGTAAGAATTTGTCGTAAGTGACGCCATCTATATGTCAGACCGGGGACATATTAACCGATGTGTTATATTTATCCTACGTTGCTCTTTCTTCTCTCTCCTTCTTATCGCGAAAACAAGGATATTTAAGGCCATTGACCCACATATCACCTCCACCGTGTCCTTTTCCTTCAAACCACCCTCAATCGCCACACAATTAAAATTGATTAACACTGTAATTACGTCTTTGCGTGAGTGGCGCCCTTTCAAAACTCTGATTTAAAATGACTGATACCGGCTAACATTAGGATTTTATCAATCTATTTCGCCAGTGTGCGATTTTTTACGTCGGAAACCGAAATGAAATTTTTGAGTTAATGTTATCGCGACCATTTGTTATTTTTTGGTATGGAAGGTGTATGCATGTGGGTTGGATATTATTTTTTTCCGATTTAAAAGCCTTTTCACGAAAGTATTTATTAATCGTTAAAATTAGAGTTAAAATCTTGCAATATTTACAATAAAAATAATCAATATATTTCTACACCTATTAAAATTAAATAACAAAGAGGAAGGTATTAAATTTAGACAGGAAATATGAAAATATCCTGAACTGCGTGTACTTAACAAGATTTGTTTTACCCGTTTGCTCATCAAGCCAGAAAGCCGGTACCGAAAATAACTCTCTTAAGAAGTAGTTGAATTTGTTTCTCTACATTCCCACATATCCCACATATACGAGGGTGGTTTGAAATGTTCCCAGCCTCAGCATGCAGATGGGGTTTCTCGCCAAAAATATTCTGGAAACATATTTGCGCATGCGTTGAAATATAACCTTGAAAATTCCGCCAGATTAGAGGCTGAGTTGTTATTTAACAGTAATTTAAGTCAGTCGATGTTAGTGTTTCTCTAAAGCTGGAATAAGTAATATAATATATATATATATATATATATATATATATATATATATATATATATATATATATATATATATATATATATATATATATATATATAATATATATATATATATATATATATATATATATATATATATATATATATATATATATATATATATATACATATAATAAAAATAATAAACTGCTTTGTATAATAAACTAATATCATTTTGGTAATAAGAATTTTATTAACCTAATTATTACATTTGTATCAATTCGATAGACATGGCCTCAGACTTCGAAATTTTTATTAGCAGGCCAATGTTTCAAATTGATGCATCCGCCATATTGTTAACTGGGAGTAATAAAATTTTCATTTAATAAGTAATTACGGCCATTTGGTGGGCCAAACCGTATAAAAAATGCAAAAACGAGCATATGGCCTGGGAGCAAGAAATTTGAAAAACAACCGTGTCCTGGTAATGTAGACTACTAAAATCGACCTGGTAGTTAACTTGTTAAATGGATACAGTTAACGGGCACCCCGCGCCATCATTTGCCACCGTAAAATTTTGAGCAGCTGAATTTAAACCTTTCCATACCAGCTTAGTTGACGATGAACGTTCGGACCGGCAAAAAACTGCAACCGATAACATCAAAAATATGTAATAAATGGTGCTGGACGACCGTCGAATTAAGGTTAGAGAAATAATAGAAGGTATGGACCTCTCGAAAGAACGTGTTTCTCATATATTGACTGAAGATTTGGGTATGAAAAAGTAACCGTGCGTTTTGTGCCACGATTGCTTACTTAGGATAAAAAACGTATCCGAATGAACGAATGAACATTTCCGAAACCGTTCTGAAGCAGTTTAAGTGACATAAGTCGGAGTTTTGTCATCGGTTAATAACTGTAGATGAAATTTGGATAAATCACTACATTCCTGAAACCTATGCACAGTGCGTCACCCGACTGCGAAGGGAGAATCGGTTCCGAAAAAAGCGAGAGAAAAAGATTGTTCCATCGTCCGGGAAAATGATGGCGACTGTTTTTTTGGGATAGTCATTGAGTTGTATTAAGCGACTACCTTGAAAACGGGAAAATAATAACAGTGGCATACTACGAATCAGTATTAGTCAAGACAGAAATTGCGGCAAAACAGCCGCATTAAAAAAAAAAGAAAATTTTGTTCCACCAAGACAACGCACCGTCTCACATTTCAGTGGTAGCCATGTCAAGAATTAACGACTTGGGATTCCAATTGACTGACCACCCACCGTATTCACCAGATCTGGCCGTTAGCGACTTTTTTCTCTTTCCTTGGCTCAAAGTTTCGCTCGGAGGACAAATATTTTTATCGATTGAGGAGGCTGTCACACTCGTAAAGGACTATTTTGCAGAACAAGATGTCAACTACTATTTACACGGATTAAAGATTAAAGATTAAGATTATGTTGAGAAATTAAACTGAATTTGACAAACCAAACTTGATTCTGTTTCAGGTTGGAAACTTTTCACCCTCATATATCAACCTGAATATTCCTTTTAAATAGTATTTAGATGCTGTAGATATGATGATACCTGAAGAAAAATTTAAATAAATAAAAAATAGTTACTGTGATGGTGACTAATAACTGAAGGTACGAGTGAATGAAGGTGCTATGTAACATTTTTTTTTAAATATATTTTTTTCCTTGGATAAAGGTGTATACCCAGTTTTCACTTGGCACCATTAAATCACTGAGATTTGTAGCAACAGTGTTAGTTTAACATTGAATGAAGGGGGTATGTTCCGTTATTTCTCAATAAAAGAATAGTAGAAAGTGATACGAATAAATAACACATTCATTCATAATAAATATAATCTTTCTTGAACTGGTTGCTTGAATGAAGGTATTATGTAACGCACATAAACTACACCATTGTTTACCTATCAGGTTTAAAGTTACATGCCGGCTGGAGTTTTAATTTAAACAATTTATTATAGTATTTTGTGAGTATTTATGAAAGTTACTTAAGTTAGAATATAACTTAGAATAGGAAGTTTCTTATATGGATTTTTTTCAGCTTCTAAAGCAGGTGATTCTGATTGATCAGACAGCGATGGAGACGCTGAATACGTGTTCAATAATGAAGGTCTAAGCAATTCTTCAGATATTAGTGATACAGAGGGTAAAGTTGAAAAAATAGCCGAACAAAAGAAAATGTCTGTTAAAAATACATGTACATAAATACATGTTATTGATAATTCAAGAAGCACCAAAGAAAACAACACAAAAATAACTGTTGATAACTCAATTATAGATATTTATAATCGAACGAACAATAAGGAAGAAATTAATAAAGAAATTGGAATTAAAAGAAAACGAAATTTTCGTCCCAAGAAAAGCATTTCCAAAAAACCTAAACGCGATCCAAATACATGGATAAAACACAAGGCAGCATTAGATAGAGAACGCGGGGGGGAATATGGATCTTACAAAAATACGCTTATTTCAAAAAAGGAACCCAAAAAAAGGCATTCTCTGCAGGGGAAATTGTAGGCTTTCATGTAGCATTCGCGTCCCAGAAGAAGATATGTACTTAAGGAATTTTACAAACTTGATATTAATGCAAACAACGCTTTATTACTTAAATTCACATATAAAAAATCAGTTTTAAGGAAAAGAAAGGGTGTCGTAAAACATACAACAGCGTCCTAACATACAGGGTCACAAAACATGGAAGTAATGAAAGTATATGTAAAGAAGCTCTGTGTGTCTTATATCAAATAAACGGAAAAAATCGATATTACACAAAGTCGATTAAACAGTGGATATTTAACTCCTCCTCTGAATAGTAGAGGAACGCATTTCAACAGGCCACAAAAAATAGGTCAAGAAGTTAAAGACTTTATACCTTTCTGCTCCTTATACCTTATCAAAAATATCTTTATGCTCTTCTTAATCTAAGTAAAATGCACGAGTCATATTTTGAGAAATGTAATAAACTTTTTCAGACGTTTAAAATTAAAAAAATTTCCTATTCCAAAATGTTTGTGACAGAGTTAAATTTATCATTTGAAACATGTCCTACTTGTGATGCAGGTGAGGCAAATGAAGAGTATAAAGAAAATTACAGAGCAAAAAGTAAAGCGAACAAAGATAAAGCTAAACTTACAGACAACGTAGTTTACATTACAATAGACATGCAGCAAACAATGTCACTTCCCAAACTAACGATTTCTAAGGCATTTTACCTTCGCCAATTGTGGTTTTACAATTTTTACAAAATTACATATTTTTGCAAAAAACACAGAAAAAGCCTCTTTTTGTATCTGGACTGAAGATATGGCAAACAGAGGAAGTGTGGAAATATGTAATTCTCTACTGAGATATATTGAAGTAGGCAAAAGTATCGTAGGAAAAGACCACTTAATCGGGCCGGATTCATTTGCTGGTCAAAATAAGAATTTCCACATGGATTACCTGTACCAATATCTTATCATGAAAGTTTAGTTGTATTGATCACAAATTTCCAGAAGTTGGCCACACCTGTTTGGATTCCGATAGAGGTTTTTGGTAAATAGAAAAAGTATTAACGAAAACAAGACACTGTACTTATATCAGGTAAGTACCGAAAAATAATTTCGAAGGTTAGCCGAAAAAATCAGATTATTAATATGGCTCAACATTTTAGAAAGATCAGTAATCTACCACAAAAACTTCGTCTGATTAATAGAAAAACAGATGAACTTAATGATCTGGTGAGATCTAGGAATGGTATAAAAGTCGAAAATCTTACTTATATAAATAATAATGTCATGAAACAGTTTCATTTAAAAAGGTTAATATGCTTCAAAATAAAAATAGAACATTGAAAGAGTTCGTATGAACGACAAAAAGAAAAAAAAAAATCAGAAATGACTGAAGATTGTAAAACAAGAGTATCGGTATTTCTATGAACCTATCCTTGAAAATTAACAATATTTCATGTTCATGGTAATTCAAGTTTTATACTTATACCTATACTTTTGTTTTGTTAATCTAGAATTAAGATTTTGTTTAATACATCCTTTTTGTATAAATCAGATTTTTTTGTAACATTTTATATTGGATGAAGGTGTTATGTACATTTTTTCTTCAGTTTTGTGAAGAAATCAATTATGTATGTACAACTTTCAGTTAAAAAACATATTTGCTTCTTAGCAATAACTTTAACATGGTGCCATTTGTGTCAAACAAACACAAAAAAAGTTTACATAAAAAAACTTTGACCTTAATTTATTCAAAAGATTAATTTTGTCACATAACACCTTTATCCACTACCAGTGGCGGTTGGTCCATAAGGGCACGTGTGTACATGCCCCACCTAAAAAATTAAAAAATGAAATGAAAATTTGATGTCTGACAGTTACACTCGTATTCATACACATCAAAGTGTGTGTATGATACTGAAAAATGTAAAATTTTTGGGGGCGATGCATTTCCCTATCCCCATTCTAGAATTTGGTTATACGTGCCCTACCTGCTTTTCCCCTACGAATCGCCGCAGTCCACTAGTGTCTTCAACTGATATTAAAGGGTTTCCAATTAGAGTGTTAGAACTTTAAAATGAGACACAATCATAGCTACAAGCTACAATCATAGTGACCGGTTTTTTAAATTTTATTTTAAGGAAAAAAAAATAATGGCATTAAGTTTTGAATAAAAACTCTTTCAAATGTACTCCACGGTTTCGTCTGGTTGAATGCATTCTGAAGTGATGGGATTCCTTCATTCTGGGATTCCCAATTTTCGATTACTTTTCCACACATATCGCTTAGTATATTTTGAATGGTGAGCTGAATATTTCGTTTAAAGTCAATAGTTTTTCGGGGTTTATTTCTGTAAAGTTGTTCCACAAAATATAATTTAAGGACGTGGGATTGCATGATCTTGGGGCCAGTTAACACTGCCATTCACAAGTCGTACCATCTTGTTGAAAGAAGCATTATTTATATCCACATTTATCAGTTTAGACCAAAGATATTGTGTTAGCATATTCCTATAGCATTTACCGTTAAAATGAAAGCGATTTCCATCATCGTCTTGAAAAAAAGGCCCTTTTACTCGTTCAGATGAAGACGTCACCCGAGGATTTTCATCGGTTAACTAAAAGTTTTATCACTAAACCCCAAATTATTTTTTTCAAACTTCTCGACGCACGTTTCGCTAATTATGCTAGCGTCATCAGAAGATAATTAAAATCGGCTGTATAGTCTTGATCTAATCCCATCGGATAATTAACTTAAAAAAATAATAATAACACGGGTCAACAAATTTAAACTTTTTTGAGGTAATATTGATGAAAATTGGTGTATATCAACTATTTTGTAGTCCTAAATCTGAAAATGATAAGCTGATTACTGTAACACGTACACTTTTTTATCACAAGGGATCGGTGGTGGAAAAAAATGTTTACAATCTAATATTTATTTAATATAAACTTGTAAAACGTGTTAAATCACAGCACATATATTATTGAGGATTATGTGAATACAAAATATATTACATGAGATGTCAAACATCGATAAAAACTTTCCTTTGTTCCTCTTGTGTTCTGTAGCATTATATCTTTTAAAAAATTAGCAGTAGTTGCCCAACATAGATGGGTTCCAGTATCCCTGGTATCTAGCTTCCATTGGCCTAATATCCTGGTGAAACCTCTCTCCGTGTTCGTCGTTTACTGCACACAAATTTTCCGGAAAAAAATCCAAATGGGAGTGTAAAAAATGCATTTTTAAAGACATGCGACATCCCAGTCTTTTGTAAGCTTTCAAGAGTTCATCTATGAGGTTTTTATAGTTTTCATCTTTCTTTTTGCATTGAAATCCTTTTAATACTTTTCACTTACAAAACACTTCGAAGCCGTCAATTCTATTTCATTTAATTTTTCTTGAATTTTGTTCCTTTGCTTTTTTGAAATCCCTTCTGTTTTAGTGATACAAGTAGCAGTCACTTACATGGCCAGTAGGTTCTCTCCACACCATATGAACAGCAAACGGTATAGAACTTTTCTTGCGATGCATCCACTGCACTAAACTTGCCAGACAACTCCAATTTGGCACTTAAAATATAAAAGATGGACTTGTTGATTTCCTCAGATATAGATCTAGCTTATGACTTTAAAATAAATCATCCGCATATATAATAAAACTTATCCGCTTGATATTTGCAAAATCGACGACTAGAACTTGCCATTTTATATAAAATCGACTTAAACACATAATTGTACTGTACACGAGACAGAAACAAACTAAAGTATAGAAAATAATAAAACTGTTGCTAAAGGTTCGTAGTGGAAATACCCTCTCTACGGTCTTGTAGTAATTCCTATATTGTCCAGTCTAAACTGGAAATTCCTATATTGTCCAGTCAGGTACAAATAATTTTAACGAGCCCATGACACAAAGGAGAAGCAGATACTTAAAAATTGGATGTGCTAGGCCATTTCTGCGAAAAGGTGTTTTTATACTACTTAAATGAAATGAAAACAAAAAATATTCCGATGAATGTTACAAAAATTATGTCGACCTGTATAATTATTGTAATAGCATTTAATATTTTGGATTGTTTTAATTAGAGAGCTCGTAAGTCATGAACGCATCCAATAGGAGAAGCAAAATGAATCATCTTACCGTTTTTTATTTGACGTGCTTCGTCGTTGCGAAAAAAGACGTGTTGCAGAATCAACATAAAATTTTATTTATGGCATCGAAATGTAGGAACTCGTCTGAGCTTTATATATTTTTTTAAATTTTCAAATTTATTACTTTCCATATTCGATGCTTTCACTCCTCTCTCTATCACTCAAAGCTTTCCGCTTATGAATACGTTTCCCATCGTGAACGTTCACATAAATATATCAATATTTACTATTAGGTTGTCACGAGAAGAAAAATCTTTTTTTTGCTGGCAGTGGAAATTTGATAAAAATAAAAACAGAATTCCTATCGTTTCTTTTGTAAAAAAAGTGTCAAACAATATGTTTTGATTGGTATACAATATCTCAATAATTTTCTCCCTTTTTATAGCAAAAGTTGTATTCTGTGAATTAAAAAATAATCTAAAATCTTTAGTTCTTTGTCATTTAAAAGAAAACAAAAGGGATCAAAATACTACAAGAAAATTGTAATCCGATGGTGCCATGTCAGGACAATAGGTGGGGTGTAAAAGAATCTCCTATTTCAGTTTTATTAATACATCCATCATAGATTGTGTAAAATAAAGCAGCATTTTAAACCACTAATGTTTGTAACGAATGGAGCAAGTATCAGGCTACCATTTAAATGAATTACAACTTTCTTTTAAAAGTTGTTAAGTTAAAAGTAAAAAAAAAAACAAGACAGAATTTAATGTTTAGGTTGTCTTTAAATTTTGTGTGTCCTCGAGTTGCTGTATGGTTTGGGGCTTATTTATGTAAACTTTTTCCTTCAAAAGTCCCTATAAAAAATAACCCGGAGAGGTGAAATCAGGAGATCCGATCCTTTTAGAGTGTATTTTTCCATAATAAAACTTGCACATCTGCATTAGACGGCAGTCAAACTCAAACTGCCACAAATATCAAGAAAAAAACGGTGTCAAAAAAAAATGACGTGATGCATGCTCCACCGTTTAGAAGTAATCCTGGTCTTCTTGGTATCACTAAAAACAACACGATACCTTATAACTATAACAGTCTGCGATAAAATATAGCCCATTAGTCATGATCACACTCACGGTCACACTGATGTTCGTGGTCATTAGTTGGTGCGCCGCGGAAAAAGTCAAGGTTTGTAAGAAACTTATGAAGATAATACACCTACACTCTCTGAGAGTTATGTGAGCGAGGCGCTTCGTTACGCAAGGAGATGTACGCAAGGAAATCTAAAAAAATACCTGCGTCAGCAGATGTGATCTCAAGTCATGTTAATGATATTTCTAGTGACATTGAATCAACGTTAATTGAAAAATTAAGGCTTAGTGGAGTTATTGCGCTTCAAGTCGACGAGTCTACTGATATCAGTGGTCACGCGCATCTCATCTCAAATGTGAGGTACACTGATGGACATGAAATAAAAGAGGACTTTTTATTTTGTCTGCTACTACCTGGTTATACCACTGGAGAAGAAATATTCAAAGTAACAGACCAGGACTTTAGTGAGCATAACTTGGAATGCCATAACTGCATACGCATATGCACCTATGGAGCAGCAGCTATGACGGGAAAAATTATGCGATTTATAACCAGGGCTTTTGGAAAAATCCCTAATATTAAAAATTTATATTGCTTTTTACACAGGGGAGCACTGATGACGTAGCCTCTGCCCGATGAATTGTTGTCTGTCCCACAAGAAGTCGTCAAAATTGTCAATTACATCAAGTCGCGACCGCTGAACTCTCGTATGTTTAATGCAGTGTATCAGGAAATAGAAGCAGATCATCAGTCACTTCTGTTTCATACATAAGTAAGTTGGCTTTCTCGCGGAAAAGTGCTTTCTCGGATTTACGAGCTAAAAAATGAGACCCAGGCGTTTTTAGAGGTGTTTTAGATTGTGTTTCTCTATTTAAAAAAGAAGAATGGGTTGCAAAACTTGTATATTTGGCGGACATATTCGCTCATTAAAATTAGCTCAACAAAAAAATGCAAGGCAGGAATTGTAATATTTTAACGTTATCGGACAAGATTAAAAGTTTACGTGCTAAGTTGGTGTGGCCACTGGATCCGCCACGCTACCAATAGTAGTAATAAAATGTTCCCAAATATCATGGCTACCGATTCAGAAAAAAAGTGCAGGCTTTGATAGTGAAACACTTAGAGCTATCACCAGAAAATTAACTCATATTTTAATAAGTGTGACCTGCAACCTATGGATTGGGTACGAAATCCATTCTCAGATAGCATTTTCCTTGGGCACTCACCGATAAACGAACAGGAAGAATTCATTGAGCTAAAAACTGATCGGACATTAAAATTCAAATTTTCCGAAACAGAGCAGGCACATTTTTGGCTGCATATTAAAAATGAGTATCCACTACTTTCAAAGCATGCTATTGCAATTCTCTTACCGTTTGCCACGACCTACATATGCGAATTTGCGTTTTCACCTATCACTACGATTAAATAAAAAAAAAGAGAACGCCTGAGGACGATCGACGAAGAGATGAGAGCTGCCTTATCAACGATTGCTCCAAATTTTGATCGCCTGTGCTCAGTTAAGCAGGCTCACATTTCTCATTATACATCTTTTCATATTATATTGATTTTAATAATAAATACATATTAAATTCACATCGGTTTTTTCTTTGGTGTGTCTCTAAAATTTCTTGATGTGGTAGGTGTACCTTGAACACAAAAGGTTTGCGGAACGCAGCTCTATTGAACCAGGAGTACCACAATGAATTGTATTAGGTCCAATACTATACATATTGTTTAATTCGGGTGAAATACTGCTCATATTTTTGCAAATGATTTAGCAATATTATCTTCAAACCTCAAAAAAAAAGACAAAACGGGGGTCGACCCGTTTATAGACCTCCCAAAAGCTGCAAAATAATCTTATAAAATCCAGACGTGATGGGATTTCAATTTCGGCCAGTTTTTATGCAAAAAAAGTAATCAAATCATTATATCTGGTTATCGTAGAGATTTTCCACTAGTTGTAGTTTTAACGCTTAGAGATAAAAAATCTCTGATGGATTAGTAATGTTACTTACTTAATCACATGTCTTTATACCGTTAGATGTCAGGCGTGTAGCTTGTCTTCTATACATCTCTCTCCATTTCTTCCTATCTTGTGTCAGTTCCTTTATTTTATGCCTCCTTATTCCAGCTTCCTGTCTTATTACATTGCACACACGCTTCGTATGCTCTCTTTGTGAGTCTGTTTTCCGGCACGCGACACACATGTCCGAATCACCTTAGTTGTGCTGCTATTTTATCATTTATGGGTTCAATCTGTAGGTTTTCTCTAATTATTTGATTTCTGATTCTGTCTCTTTTTGTTTTGTTCTCTATTTTCCTCAGAAACCTCCTTTCTTATGCCTTATGTTTTTCTGTTAGAATCCATGTCTCGCTACTGTACATTATAGTTGGTCGAATTACCTTTTTAATTACTGTTTTATCTCCTTCGGTATTTCTTTCCTTACAAGAAAAGTTGTCTTCATCATGTTAAACATTTTTCCGGTTTTTTCCAGTATGTCGTTTATTTCTCCTTCTATTCTCCCTTTGCTCTCGATTGTCGATTCCAGATATTTGTAGCTTTCCATTTAATTGTATGTTATGTTTCTTTTTTCCTTTGGATATTATCATACTATTTGTCTTAAAGGTTCTTTTCTGTATCCGCTGCTAAGGCCATATCATCTGCAAACATCAATTCGATCAATTCAATCTGTTACAATTTCGTTTTCGTCTACTACAATCGAGAATAAAAATGGACTCCACACACTTCCATGTTTTACTCCGATATTTGTCATAAATTCATTCGATTGCTCATTGTTTGTCTTCACAAAGTTCTCTGTTGTCCCTGCACATAGTCTTTATACTTCTACTGTCCTATCTATTTCTTGTTTCTCTAGTGTTTTCCATATGTCATCTCTTTTAATTCGATCAAAAGCATTTTCTAGGTCGATGAAACAGATATGTATATCTCTGTTCTTTTTCATTAGTTTTTCGTTTATTTGTCTTATCAAGAACAGTAGATCTTGCATGCTCTTTCCTCTTCTAAATCTACATTGTGTTTCCTCCATTGTTATCTCGATTTTGCTCCTTATCATTTTCTCCAATATTATGGTCATTACCTTTCATGGTATGCTCGTTAACGTTATTCCCCTATAATTATGGCAATCTTTCTTGTCACACCCCCTTTATGTATTGTCAATATGATTCCAGTCCTTTGAGACTTTTACCTTTCTCATAATGTCATTCAACAATCCTGTCAGGCTTCATACCCCTTCCTCTCCCATATATTTTATCATTTCTGGTGTTATACTGCCTCTACCCCGTACATTTCCCACCTTTAATTTCTCTATGGCTTATATATATCTTCTTTAATCATACAATGGAGGTATGCTGGTTAACGTTATTCCCCTATAATTATGGCAATCTTTCTTGTCACACCCCCTTTATGTATTGTCAATATGATTCCAGTCCTTTGAGACTTTTACCTTTCTCATAATGTCATTCAACAATCCTGTCAGGCTTCGTACCCCTTCCTCTCCCATATATTTTATCATTTCTGGTGTTATACTGCCTCTACCCCGTACATTTCCCACCTTTAATTTCTCTATGGCTTCATATATATCTTCTTTAATCATACAAATTTTTGAATATCGTCAATATAATTTTCTTGTTCTTCTAATATGCTTATTCCCATGTCAGTAAGTTCT
Source organism: Cosmopolites sordidus (assembly GCA_031761425.1). NCBI lineage: Eukaryota > Metazoa > Arthropoda > Insecta > Coleoptera > Curculionidae > Cosmopolites > Cosmopolites sordidus. Next base: position 82,316 of record JARFXV010001177.1, read on the forward strand.
CTAAAATATTCTCTCCATCTTTCCATTATTTCATCTTGCTCCGTAATTACATTTCCATTTCTTGTCTTTTATATTCATCATTCTGTACTCATTTTTCTATTTTAGCTGCTTGAAAGTTTTGTAGAATAACTTTTGGTTTTCTCTGTAGTTTTCAGTCATCTTTTCGCCAAATCTTATCCATGATTGTTGCTTCGCTTTCTTCATTTCGATCTTCACTTTTTTTCGTTTTTCTTTATATATTTCGTGATTTTCATAATTTTTTTATATCCGGATATATTTTCCATTTTTTCTTGTTATCCTTAATCTTTCTGTGTAATTCCTTTGTCCACCAGTCGGTTTTCATCATGTTTTTATTTGCAATTTTTGTCATTCTACACCTTTCTTTTGGGGCCTCCAGCATTATACCCTTGAAAAACTCCCATTTTTCTTCCACACTCTCCCTTCTTCTTGCTCTTCAAATTTGCTGTTTACTACTTCTTGGCATTTCCTCTGGTAACTCGTTGAACCTATAGCTTTTTATTTTCTCCTTTACTCTCTTTCTGGTTTTTCGTTTTTCTTATTTTCCATGTCCATCACCAAATAATGATCGCTCCCGATCCTGGCTCGTCCTGTTACTTTCATATCCTGACACTTCTCCCTTTATGTTTGCTTATCAGAAAATAGTCTATTATTGTTTTTTCCTTCCTTTCTATCCTTCCCGGTTCTACTTTTAATCCGGAACTCCATCTTCTACCATTCAGTTAGTCAAGCGGTTTAAAACTGAAAATTGGTAAGAATGCTGTCCAAATACAAAGCTGTCCAAGTGCAAAAGAGGTTTGGTCAGCCATAATAGCTGAAGATCCATGCACCACGCTCCGTGAGATGATAGATAAGTTAAATATTGGCAAATCGGTGTTTTTTGACCATCTGACAAGAAAGGGTATGTCTGCCAATATGATGTTTGAGTCCCTCAAAAATTAATGAAATCTTCTGGACCCTCTTCGTGCAATCTTTTGCTGAAAAAAAATATGAGGCTCCATTACTGACGCGGTTCGTAACTGGTGATGAAAAGTGGATTGTGTACACCAACGTGTAATGACAAAAATCATAAAGGTTATCAGGATTAGTGGTTTTAAGTAGGATGAAAGGCGGCCTTCATTCAAAGAAAATTATGCTTTGCAATTGATGGATTTGAAAGGGACCCATACACTTTGAGTTTCTTTCACTCAACATTCATTGGGTAAGTACATCTTTACAATGCTTGCCCATAGAACTGATGTTAACCTAACCTAATCTTATCATAGACACCTCTGGGTAATGAGCATTGGCATCAGAAACTAGTAAAGTACAGGATCGTACCAGTGGCTTGGACGTAAACCCATCACACGTTGATCAGAGGAACTCATCTAACATGGGTACTACGGGGGAAGGGAGCCCCAATAGTTTTTAACTGGTATCCATTTTTTGGCGTAGGTCTCGTGGGGCAGTGGTTTCATCGCGAGTTAGATATTCGATTGAAGGCTACGCCTGAAGACGTAAAACAAATGGACTTGCCAATTTACAACCAAACATTCGATATCAACCTCTATATTTCACAATTAGATCGCTCGAAGACACCAGTTAAAAAAATGGCCGTGATTAGCGAAACAGGAAATGTGTCAACATGACCGCAATGCACGACCCGCCTGTTTCAATCAGGACCTAGCAAAAATTGTTTAGCTTTAAGTTTTGCCTCATTCATCCTAGTCACCGAACATCGCATCTTCGTAGTACCATCTATTCCACTCTCCACAAAATTTTTTAATTGGCAAATTTTTGAAAAGGAAGAAGAGGTTAAAAACAACCTGTTGAATTTTTTTGGCAATAAAGTTGTTAATTTTTGGAAAAAAGGCATTATGGACCTATTACAAGGTCCAAGTTGACAAAAAGTTGTAAATAATATTGGTAACTACTATATAATAGATTAAATAAATATTTATATAACTTATTTGGCGTTCTCCTTTTTTCTAGAAAGTTCCTATGAACTTTCAGGACAATCCGACGTTTATTATTATACAATTTTCAAATCAAAAATTATTAGTAACTCATTCAACTTGAGTCATGAGATACTTGAATTTTGTTGGGGGTTGGTTGAGAAGGCCGACAGTTGAGAGAGAAGAATAGTGAATAAACAACCTCACACAAAAGCCAATGCTTTATTTAAAAAGTTCGTTATCACGGCAACAACACTGAACCCACACGCAGTATATAGTACACGTTGATTTTTTTCCATCCCACGTTTCGAATATATTTTGTTTGATTCAGTTTATTTTGGATGAAAATATGTTCCATTATTGCTCCAGGGAAACTAATTAAAACGCTGGGAAAAGTTATGATTTCACTTAATTTTTCAGGATATATTTTCAGTAAAATTAATCATAACTCAACATTAGCAGTTTGGAGATAGTTATGCCTTATTCAGCTAATGTTATCTGGGAATTAATATAACTTGAATAATTCATAATGGATTTATGTTAAGGTGGTAAATCAAAGGGGTCGACTTGGAAAGCAGGGTCAGGAAGCTTGGGGAGGGGAGGGATGCGAGTAAACAACCTCCCACCAAATCAACTGCTTTATTAAAATAAAAAATGTGGAAACAACACTGAATCCACTCCCAGTTTAGAATACACGTGTTGTTTATTTTTCTTTTTCGTTGTATGTTTTAAAATTATTTCGTTTGATTATACATATTTACCCAAAATCTAAGGTTTCTTAATTATTTTTTGTTTAGTTTAATATTTCCATACTTCACACTTTGGTACGAGGATAACATGAAAAGTTAAATATTTTTCCCATAAATGGTGATGTGATCGCAAAGATACAGTATATCAAATTGAAACTGGTACACAAAATTTTTTTAGATGAGAAATTGATGGATATGATGAAAGTTTTTTTATCAGAAATTCTAATACTATTAAACTTGTTAGAAAAAAGTTGTTTTTATTATTTTTTTTATAGTCAAATAAAATGTACGAGTTTTTATTCATTCCGTCAATTCATTGCAATAAAAATCTTGCCTTAGTTGTCCAGTTCCGAATTTAATTTATTACATTTTTGCATCTTTAATAAAATAGGGCGTTAGAGGGGCCAAACAAGTGCAACAATGAGAGAGATAGAGAGAGAGATAGAGAGAGAGATAGAGACAGAGAGAGAGAGAGAGAGAGAGAGAGGAGTTGGTTATTCACCATTGCCAAATTGGGAAATCTTACCGGGAAATTAAAAAAATTATTAATAGGCCAAACACCACAGTACAAATCATTATAACACGTTATAAAAATCACCATCGGATAAAATATAAAGTAAGGAGTTCTATAAGAAAAATGTTTACTATATACGATAAGCGTTGAATTCTACTCAAAGTTGCTAATAATCCCAAATTGTCCTAGCTCCTAAATTAGCAAAAGAGGTAGAAATATATGGTGAGTCTCACGGAAATCAAAACTTTTTAAAAATAGCTATTTCTAGTGGCGCCATCTTTTGACGGAGATGAAAAGGCTCATCCTTCACTGACGTTCTGATACAATTTCATGCTGGTCGGATCATTAGAAGCCAAGTTATCGCGCTTAAAATGTCAGTGTGTTTATAGCATCCGTAGACAAATGAACATCGAACAGAGAGAGAATATTAAGTTTTGTTTTAAACTTGGTAAAACATTCACTGAAACGTTTGAATTAATGAAACAAGTGTATGGTACAAATCCCATGGTAGAGTTTACGAGTGGTTTAAACGATTCAAAGAAGGTCGTGAGGAAATCGAGGACAACGAACATCCTGATCTGAAAAATTCCGAAGTTACTAAATGTAACATTAAAATTGTGCGTGGATATATAAAAAATCAGCCAAAATCTTCATTGCGATACATGGAAATGGAATTGAACATGTCCAAAGATTCAATTAATTACATTTTGACCGATCATTTGGGACTTCGGAAGGTATTTCCACACAAATTGATTGACGACCAAAAATTGCTCCAAATCCAACATTGCAAGGACTTTATTAAAGAGTCGAAAAAAGACGAAAACTTCAAGTACAACATGGATATATTGATAGATGGATATATCCAGAAACCAAGCGTCAAAGTGCCGAATGGAAGCACCCGAGCGAGCCAGATCTGAGAATGTTTCGTCTCGAGAAGTCAAAAATCAAAACAATGTTAATTTGTTTCCACGATTCGAAGGGAATCGTGCACAAGGAGTTCGTTCCACCTGGTCAAACGATCGATGCTGTGCTTTATTTTGATGTCTTTTCACACTTCATTTGACGATGAAACCACAGCAGTATGCCGACATTTAAGCCATTCAACAGGCGTCCACCGCCATCCTGAAGAAGATATCTTCAACCTAATTGACCGGGCAAAACGTTATATTGACGCGAAAGGAGACTATTTTTAATAAAAATAATAATTTTTCCGAATAAATAAATATGTTAAATCGAATAAAACAATTTTATACTTTGTTATCAATCACTTTTATTTTTAAATTTGTGTGACTATAGTTTCGAAAAACGATTTTACATTCTCAAAGACTGTATATATATATATATATATATATATATATATATATATATATATATATATATATATATATATATATATATATATATATATATATATATATACGTTTAATTTATTTTCTACAAGTACATTTTCACTAATTTTTCGTTTTAATAACATATAATCTATAATCACACCTCCTGACATGTATAAAATTTCAAAAAGATAGTTATTTAAAAAAATATCAAGTGTACGAGTTTTAGTTTGATATACTGTAAACGCATCTGGAAAGTACTTTCCTTTTTAGTAACACTCCATGATTCAAGCTGATATGGTATTTGGTTTTGTTTTGACAGTCTTTAAAAGCAGATAAGTTCGATATATTTGTCAATGGTCCCGTAAATGAAAGAAAAGTTAAAAAATTATCACCGGGACATTGCGCCTTTACGTTTCATGGTTCATAAGTGGTTTACTGAGGTTCGATGTGGTCGAACTAGGACGAGTGATCAGGACGCCTTATTAAAGCCTTAAAAAAACTACCAAGGAAATGGTCGTTGTTAAGATTGTAAATATCTTTGACGAACGCGTAAGCACTGATGAACGCGTAAACACTGATGAACATTTGCCCACGAGAAAGTTATCAGCACGATGGATGTCGCGCTTGCTCACTGCGGACCAAAAATAGATTGAAGAAACCACTTCAAAAGGATGTTTAGACATGTATAAGCGCAATGCGAGTGAGTTCGCGACTGTTGATAATACCGAACCGAAGAGCAGCGGCCTGCCGCTGCTGTGCCGAAACCGCACTGGAGCGGCAACGGTTGGTTCGATTCCAGCGCTCGGATGGTTGTTTATCTTTCTTTCTTCTGTCTGTTTACTTCCTAAATGTTTGTGATTGTTTCTAGGCAAGAGTGTAAAATCCGACTTACCTCTCAGTCGCGCCAGTTAAAGGCTGGGTAAGGCCGGATGTCTTCTAAGAAGTGTTCTACGTTGGTCACTCGCTAGTCGGTAGGCTTCCTGATAGACTTATGGGTAAGCACATAATCAAGGGTTGATAGCCTGAGGGGGGTGCTGACCTGGGTTGTCGGTGGCTGATGACCGTGGTTCGGAACCCACGTTAAGCTGTAGGTCCAGTTGCTAAATAGCCTTGTAGTTGCTGATACGTCTCTAACCGTAAATCCTTTGCTTTCCTTTCTTACTCTTTCCAAATATGAAAAAATGGGCAGTTAGAAAGAAATTTATATTAAATGAAGAGATAATCGCTAAGGCAGAGAAGAAAGAGATTTTTGTAATTTTAGCTCCCATTGATATTGAGATCAATGAGCGGCCAAAAGCTTTAGTTTGAAACTCGTAAGAGAAAAATAAAATTAGGAAAAAGGTATAAATATATCACAGATGAGTAATATCACAGGTGTAGATCTTACAGATGTAGAGGCTGTTTGCTTTTGCTGAAATGACAAATAATTGAAACGATTAGGACATAGTATGACTAGATCTTCGTGAAATAGTTCATTTTTTTTCAGATAGGTGAGGGTGTTCAATATGTTGAGGGTGGGAAAGTTTTTGTGAGAGGTTCTGACTCGAGTCAAAAAGTGATATGATGAGGGGTAATGCAGTACGTTCGGTAAAAATGTGACAGACAGCGAATCGTGGCAAATATTCGCAGAGTGGAGGCTGATGGGAGAATTTGCAATAATTAATCATGCATCTGACCTACAGTGGATCACAAAAATATTTGAACACCCTATTTAAAAAAATCATTCTAGCAATTCCAATTTACGTAAAAAAATAAAATATTTGAATAAATCTAAATAAATCTAAATCAATAAAGTTTCGAAACCATTGGTTTAATTCTAAAATTTTAAGGAAAAACATAAATATTGTTTTTATACACCTCAAAAATTTTCGGACACGTAAACTAAAAAATAAATCTGGCTAAATCAGATTGAGATAAGTGGTAATCTTTGTTTGCTACAAATAGTAATTGGCATATTTGTGTCGTATATTAATTAAAAATATCAAGTTTTGAAAAAAGGCAATTAGTGCTATTTCATTATGAACATATGAACATATGTGCAATGCTGAAAAAATGAGGACATAATTTTCCCGAAGAAACCAACAAGCAGTGGCGATTGATCCATAAGGGCACGTGGACCCGTGCCCCACCCAAAAATGAGAAAATGTAAAGTGAAAAAAATTAAAAGTGAAAAAAATAATTTCAGATTTTATATTAATTTATTCTCTGTTCTGTTTATGTTCACGTTCCTTGCGACTTCTATAGTCTAACAACCAAAATGTCATGCGCGATAACGAAATAGCTAGTGGGTTGCCGAAAGCGAACCGATTAAAGAACACGTGCTTTGGACACAGGCAAGTTTGCGGCGCTACTGTTTTCTTTGATAATGCGTGCGAGCCGGAGATTAAAAGCATTTATAACGTCATATCTTGGGCGCTGCACCATTCTCAATAGTCAAGTGTTTTTCGCCATCGCGCTTTTCGACTTTTCGAGTGGTTGCAAGGTGAATGTTTTGAACGATTACAATAGTGAAGACGAATTCAGTGCAATATATGAATAGAAATAATGTCACATTAACATTTGAGAACCGAATTGTCATCAAAAATCACAAATTAAATCTAATAATTGAAAGGTGTTGTACAATAGAAAAAAATGTAAAGGTTTTTTTTTGTAAATCTGTCTGCATTTCCCGCTTTCTTTTCTCGATCATCCAAAAGGACAACTGTTCTGGTCAGTCGTGAAAAAGTGTCTACCCTGTGCGGTCCCTACCAGATGAAACTTTACGTCTAAATGTGTGAATACTGTTTACATTTACAAAGAAGAATTGTAAACACGCCTTGAAGAAATTATGGATGCCGAGTCGGATAAAAACTTTATTAATCAAACTCAGGGGTTAATAAATTATTTGGCGGATGATAATTTTAAATGTTGGTTGTTTTTCTTCAATAAAATAATGCCTCCCTACGACATTTTCTTTAATCAACTGCAAAGCAGGTAATTAGATGCACTTAAAGTTAAGAAGAATTTGGTAACTTTTTCAACAGCCATTCAAAAGATTAGAGACAATATAGAAATAGAAATTAATCAAGAATTTGGTAACTTAACTGGTCAAGAATCTACAACGATCATAGAGAATTGCAGAAAGAAACGGAAATTTACTGACAAGGATATCTGTGATACTTTCACTATACAGGTTCATGAACGTTTTGGTTTCGATGTATACCCAATTGTTGCAAATTTATTTGAAACTGGAAAATTTCGTGAATATCGAGCCATCTTTCAAATCAAACGAATCAAAACATTTCTAAGAAACACTATAGGCCAGAAGGTTCTGCGCGTTAGCAATGCTATCTATTGAATAAAAAGTTGTAAACTCAATTTCAAATTTTAATGATCAAGTTATCGACCACTTTGCTTCTCAGAAATTTAGGAGGATGGACTTCAACTACAAATAGATTTAATGGTTATGGTCCTATGGTGAGTTTAGCAAAATTTTATTATCTAGGTACCTATTTGAAAATTTCATGTTTCACTTGTATTTCTACACAGCGAAGTGTGTGTATGATACTAAGAACGGTAAAATTTTTGGTTGTTACGCATTTCCCCATCCCCATTCCAGAATTTGGTCAAACGTTTTATTTTAAAAGAAGTACAAAAAATATTGGTGGAATACCATTTTCACAAATTAGTCAACACCGAAACAATATCACGTTGAATAAGAAAACATGGATATCATGCACGTGCGGCCCGAAAAAGCCTTGGTTAAGTAAGAAAAATATTAAAACTCGACTGGATTTTGTTAAGGAGTACGGAGTACGTTTTAAGGAGTTAAGTTAAGGAGTACGTTTTGAAGCCTGAAAATTATTGGAACGACGTTATTTTCTGTGAAAAGTCAAAATCACCATTGTTGGCTCAGATGGGCGTCAAATGGTGTGGCGAAAGGATTATGAAGAACTCAACACAGAAAATCTTGGTTTGGGGTGTATATCGTCAGAGGGGGTTGGTAACTAGGTGTTTATAGGCGATATAATGGTCAAAAATATTTTGAAATTCGCCAGCGAGAGTAAATGCAACATTTTTGGTTCTTACGGAGTACATAGTGTGTGGAAAAAACCTAATAAAGCACTAAAATCTAAGAATTTCCGAGCGCCCTAAAAAATGGTGGAGGCTCCGAAATGGTATGGGGGGTGCATGCCCGCCAAAGGCCCTGGTAACTTACATTTTATTGAAGGGTTTATAAACCAAAATGTTTATCTTGATATCTTAACATAAAACCTGACACAAAGTGCTCAAAAATTGGGAACAGAAGAACGATTTATGTTTTACCAAGACATTGATTGTTATATAACTGCCTGAAAGTTATTGAAACTCCTCCACTAAGTCCTAATCTAAATGTGATTGAACATTTATGGTAGTTTGAAGGTTGCAATTAGAAGTCATCAAATTTCTTATATTGAGCAATTATAACTGGGTATTCAGGAAGAGTGGGCAAAATTAGCACCTGCATATTGTCAAGAGTTAGTTGAATTTGCGTCTTGCCGTTTAAAATCCTTCTTGCTTGTGATTCATGCCTTTGCCTTTTCACTCATTTTTAATTTTAATAACATATTTAATGTATAAAGACAAATTTAAAAAGATAGTTATTTAAAAAATATATAATAGAGACCAACGCTTTATTTTAAAAGAAGTACAAAAAACTACAATTAGTGCATCTAAGCTCAAAACATGGGTGGAAAACCATTTTCAAAGAGTAGTCAATACCGAAACAATATTACGTTTTATATCAAAACATGGATATCATGGACGTGTGGCCCGGAAAAAGCCGTGGTTAAGTAAGAAACATATTAAGACCCGACTGGATTTTGCTAAGGAGTGCGTTTTGAAGCCTGAAGATTATTGAAATGACGTTATTTTCTGTAAAAAGTCAAAATTTAACATTTTTGGCTCGGATGGGCGTCAAATGGTGCGGTGAAGGTATAATGAAGAGCTCAACACAGAAAATCTTGGTTTGGGGATGTATATCCTCAGAGTGGGTTGGTAACTTGGTATTTATTGGCGGTATAATGGACAAAAACATGTATTTAAATATTTTAAGGTAAAATCCGAGAGTAAGTGCGGAGAACATGAACATTACAAACTAATTTAAATTTTACCAAGCAAATGACTCTAAACATAGTGCGGGTATAGTTCGAGAACGATTATTACACAACTGCCCAAAAGTGATTAAGTGATTAAGTCTCAGGCATCTGACGTCAATCCCATTGAACACGTTTGACATTATTTGGAAAGTAATATAGGAACACATGAAATTACTAAAATGAAACTTTAAAGAATAAGTTATTAAAGGAATTGAATAAAATTGACGTAAATTACTTTAAAAAATTAGTGGTATCCATGTTAAAACGTTTAGGAAATATAATTACGGTCAAAAGTAGTCATACCAAATACTAATCATAAGCTTTTCATACAGTTAATTTTTTTGTTGATAATAATAAATTATCTGAACAACAGTGCATTGATCAACTCACATCGGCTTTTGGCGATAAAGCACCGTATAAAACTACTGTACATCAGTAATGTACAGTAACTAAACCACTGTTTAGTTAATTAAATCGTGGCCGTCGTTCGCTCAGGGACGAATTTGAAGAAGATCGTCCAAAATCGATTGTTATGCCAGAAAACATCGATATTGTGCGCAAACTGATAAAGCAAAATCATCATGTGACATACTTCATATAAATTGAGGCATCCCGGGTCATTAGTATGGCAAGTGTACACAATATTTTATATGAATATTTAGCCGTGAAAAAGATTTGTACGCGTTGGATTCCGCATAATTTAACAATCACTCAAAAAAAGCTCATGTCGATTATTGCCAAGAAATGCTCAACAAATTCAATCGTGGTGTGTCAAAAGCCGTATATAATATCTACACAGATAGTGAATTTTGCATCTATGCGTATGAGTCCGAAAGTAAATAGCAGTTGATTGTATGGGTCTTTCAAAATAAAGGAACGGGTGGCCACAGGGCCACTAGAAAATCGTATAATGGTCAATTTTGAATAATACACAACCATTTGTTTGCTAGAAGTTTTTGAAAAAATAAGAGAAAATAACCAGTGATGTTGGATCATTCTTCACAATGACTAGGTGAGCTTTCACACATCGGACCGATCAACTCAATATTTGACCTCTCAAAACATTGAATTTATGGGTTATCCGATATACAGTCCTGACTTGGCACTCATTGATTTAATTTTTGTTCCCGTCCGTGAAGAATAAACAACGTGGTCAATGATTTTCGACGCCAGAATAAGCGGTTCATGCGTTCAAAATGTATATCTTGGAGATACTCAATCAGAATGGAAAAAGTGCTATGAAAACTGGTTCAAACGTATGCAAAAGTGTTTGCGATCATCGTGGCGAATATTTTGAAAAACAATAAAACCATTTTCGATGATAAATATTTGTTTTTATTTATTATTCTGGATACATAAATAGCAACGGTCGTAGTTATCATTTTTACTTACTTTAAGGTTCTGACTCCGACTCTGACTCCGATTGGACAACCTTATAATATTAATTAGTACTTAGAAATTATAATGTGGTTTGTTATTGTAATTAGTATGTAAGTTAAATAAATTCATTAAATTATTTTTGCATCTTGAACTTAATAAAATCTAACAGGAACTAAAAACATTGCCTAGAGTTAGTTGGACTATATTCAGCTAATGTTATCTAACAATTAACATAGAATGAATAATTCAGTATGTTTTCGCCAAGGTGGTGTATCAAAGGGGTAGGTTTGGGAAGCGTGGACGGGGAGTTGAGGGTGGAGAAAGAGGGTGAATAAACAAATCCCCTTTCCCCCCTTCCCACTAAAACCGGTGCTTTATTAAAAAAGTTTTCTATTGTGGAAACAACACTGAACCCGCCGCCAGTATATAATATTCGTGTTGTGTTTTTTGCTTTCCATCGTACGTATTGGATTTATTCCCGTAATAAAAATGTCGTTTAAAAAGATGAGAGAATAAAAGGAGGGGGGAAGGGCCTTCGAAACGTGACGTATTCATAAACCGGCTTCGATATAAAACTTTTTCCGGAAAATAAAGAAAAAGTTTATGTTTAACGAAAGACGCCGAACACGAGAAAACTTATTTTTATTTTGAGATCATGCGAAACGAAAAACGAAGGAATTTCGACAAAGAAGAAATACGATCCCGAAAATTAAATAATATCGGGTTTATGGCTAATAGAAATCTTTTTATATTTATTTTCTACGTATTAATGAGACCTAAATATACCGGTAGTTTTATGGTGAGGTATTTTCCAATCGCCATATTATTTTTATTTAAAATATAAATGTATTTAAAAGTTGCTTACCTTAAAGCCTAATTTAATTCAATTCAGTATTTCTCTAAAGGGAGTATATTGCTATAATGTTTGTATTTACATCCAGCACCTCTTTTAGAGATGGACAACATAATTCAACTTTTCCATTGCTTCAAAATATCGACAAATTTTAATAAATAGCATTGATAAACCTACGATACTTCTTCCCATATATTAGATCTTTAACAACTAGATTTTCGACGGTTTTGACCTTTTTGATGAAAGATGATCAAAATAATGATAAATGCCAAAATATATGTATATGTATATGTATATATATATATATATATATATATATATATATATATATATATATATATATATATATATATATATATATATATATATATATATCCTTAATATATACTATCTGAATGTTTACTACAGTGCTATAATTGTTAGAGTCGCACTAGCAAAATTCTAAAGCAATTAAATAGTCGTCAAGAGTTAGTAGCATCTCTGATACACTATTTTGATCAAGAACGATGCATCAATGGTCCATTGGCGGCGGTTAGAAAGGTATATTAAGTTAATTGTTAATAATTGGATATGTTTAGTTTAAGTTATATATATATATATATATATATATATATATATATATATATATATATATATATATATATATATATATATATATATATATATAGAAACTAGAATATATTTTTAGAGTGTTGCAGTAGCGTTAAGCTTGAGTATGTCCACTGTTACTACTATTTCACAAGATGTCTTTAATTTTTATGGATAATGCTCTTTATTATAACATTTTATTAACTAAAATACCCAACTTTCTTTGATTAAAGCTACCATTCAAAATTGGTTAACTAATAATAACATATAATTTTTTCAAAACACCATATCTTTTGTGAACAAAAATGACAAGATTTATTGTGTAAATAAATCTGAATGTGATGGTTAATAAAAAATTACAAAATCATGTTTATATATTTTCTAATAAGTAGTTCTAGTTCTAGTAGCAACATAATAGTATTAACTTTTTAGACTTAACAATTACTAGAAAAGACAACATACATGATTTTGCATTTTTTCATAAATTATCTCATACAGATTTAGTTGCACATACATATTTAAACCTCAGGAGAAGCACTGAATAAGGGATACCCAGGAGTGAATTAAAAGTGTTTTCCCTTATAAATGGTCACGTTGAGGGGATGTCGTTGAGTGGGAGAAAAATTTGTACTATCCCCACAATAGATCCCCCACCATAGCCATCTTAAGATGTGAATACTTACAAAAATATAAGCGACCGTATTCGCCTATGGATATACGCCACCCAGTGCTGTTGTTGTGTCAGTGTTTTGTCAATAAATTAAAACCGTTAAATAGCCTTTTTGCACAAATAGTTTGTTTTTTCGATCCTGACACAGTTTGTGGTAAGTAAATCATAAATATTATATCTCCCTCCTAGACGTTGAAAAAATTGATTTCTCCATCTTTTATGGTATTATTAGGTCGATGGACAATTTAGGTTGTAATTAAATTTCTTATTGTTAGTTTAACATAGTTTGTATTTGAAAACAGCATTGTGTGTCGAAACAATTTTTATAAATACAATTTTAAATATACTGGACATTTTAGATATTAATAGTTTCTTATTTATTTTGAAATGTGCTGAATGTGAAGAGGTACTAAATCGACGACACTTGCAAGACTGTATAGCGTTCACAAATTATTGATCGCTACCGGTAAGTTTATTTCGAGCGAATTGTAATTAAAAGAGCTCCTGTATAGTTAGGACAAGGCCAAGACAGTCTAACTCCAAATCTCCAGGTGAGCGGACGTTTTCGCGACTTATCCTTCAGAGAGAGAGGGTTTTACGACCCGGCATCAGAGAATTCGATCAACCAGAGATCAGGCCATTGAAAGACCACTTATTTCAGAGTCCGACCATTGCCGAAACCTTACATGCCTCTTTTTGGAGCCACTTGGCACAATAACCGGTCAGTCAGGTTCGAGACTATTTCTGGACTCCCGCATAGGGATACCGAATTGCCCGTAGTCGTACTTCGGGTTTTTGGACACCCAGTCCATGATAGACAAGAAACAGAACACTCAGAAAATAAGGCCAGACAAATACACTTTTATTATATTTTCAGATCAGATCTCAGTAACCATTTGTCTACAAATATACTTTTATTATATTTTCATATACAGATAAAGATCTCAGTTAGCATTTTTTTTTAACATATTTTTATTAAATTTTCGTATACAGATAAAGATCTCAGTTAAGATTTTTAAAATTATTTATTTGCCGTTTAATCCTATTTGATTAACCTTGCGTTATATTTTCTTTTCACTATTGTCTGAATAGAGTTAATAACCTGTAATTTATAAGTACAGGGACATTGAGACGAGCTGGTGTAGTTTAGTTTTTGATATTCCACGGTAAGGTTTAGCGAGCCACCTTCCATAAACCTTCTTGTGTCTCTCATTTGATAGTTTTATTTTTTGTATATTTTAATGTGTTTTGTATCGTTTTTTTAGTGTGCTTATGTGAATTCAAAGTATAAAATCAAGTAAACGAAAAGATAGACCCCTTCCCGGTTCCAGGGTCTTTTCTAATATCAGATATATTAACGAACTTGGTGGCGCCCTTTTGTCGCGCAGTTTCATCCTGTCCAGGACCTTCTTCCCGGTGCTCCCAGCGAACACCTGCCGTCGCTGTGATCACTATTTTTATTTGTTGAAGGAAAAAATAAATGGACACAAAAATTTGACGCCCAACAACGTGGGGCCTGATTTTAGACAGTTTGATGCTAGCGCTTTAACCACAATCTCAAAAAAAAAACAAATACAGAAAAATTCTAAATTAATTAATCAATAGGAACATTTAATGTCAACCAAATTGCTAATTTTAGACGGAAACACATTTCCAAATCTTTTTTCAAAATAAAAACATCAAGATAGCGGACAACATTCCTTAGGTGAACCAGAGAAAATATAGCAGTTTAGAAATTTTAAATGTCAAGATTAAATTAAAATAATTAAATATTCGAAATAAATATATTTGCGGGAAGGAAGGAATTTTGTTATCAGTTCGTTAACATCTTTTAGAGAAGACAAAATTCGCCTTCGATAGTATTCTTTCCATTTTATTTTATAGTTTTATTTCATATTTTTAAGTTTGAATCATGTTCAATGATCTTTCATATTTATAATTTAGGAGTTTGATATGGAGATAATCTATTTTCTATTACTGCTTTATAATACTGTATTGTATCTGGGATACCGGGAGAGTTGTTTTGGTTCTTTGAATTTTATACCGGGTGTCTTTAAAAAGATTTGGGAACGTAATCAGTTTTGGTAAACGTGATCTTATTATTACATTGTTGTGTTGTATTATTTGGTTACTTAAATTTTATTGAATCCTAATGGCTGACGAAAGATTCCAAGTTAATCATTTATTAGACTATGAACTGGACTACGAGTTGAGAATTTGCTCGGTTCTTACAGATAGAAATGTTGGTGATGAACGAAAAATATTAACAAAACTGTTCAAGAAAGAATTCCCAAATCCTAGTTGTTTGTAGTACCCCCTCAATAGTAAATTTAATAGCAGATTTTGAAGGAACCCTTACCGATAGTGTATATTTGCGTGCGAGGTCGAGACTTGCACATCTGTCCCCTAGGATTCAGAGAATTATAGTACCGAAGGATGACAAGGAAATCGTCGTCGGGTTTAAGAACGAATCTTATGCGGGTTGTATTAAGTTAAAGTCAGATCTAGACGACAAGTTGTTAGAGGATCCTGACGCTACAAGTACCGGGCTAGGCAACGTAAATCAAACCCTGCCTCCTGTAATTCATTTCAGTCCTGTCGTTAACTGTTCTGTTGGCAAACTATCGGTCTCGAGATGGGGTTTTACTCGACTTGGGTTTATTCGAAAAATATTTTTAGTCTTGGAGCGAGTTTCAGACTTATCCCAGTCTCGTAATTTTTCAGAAATAGAACTTTTTAATTCAACTGAAGAAATTTTCGCTGGCGACGCCTTTGTGTGGTTCCGAAGTAGTAGAGGTGTTGTGTCAGACTGGTCAGGTCTTGTTTCAAGGTTGAAGAGGGAATTTTGTCTCCTCATGCAGACGATGATGTCTGGAAACAAATCCGGCAGAGGAAACAGAGACTAGCAGAAACGGTTATTATTTATGTGGCTCTGATGGAGTATTTGTTCTCTCGGTTGCCCGTTACCTCTTCTGCAGTTACGAGAGTCAAGTACATCCGGAAGAACTTGTTAGCTGAATATGTGACGCAGTTGGCGTTACACAATAATGTTACTGTTTCCGAACTATCTGCTTTGTGTAGGAAGTTGGAGGATGTTCTACCCTTTACTTCTAGAAAATCCTCTCAGTAGTTTGTTTTCGATGACCCTCGTAGGAGTGGCTCGTCACGTCGGGATAAGAGAGAGAGAGAGAGAGAGAGAGTCCTGGTGGTTCTGAGGAAGGTCAACTTCACCGTAAGCCAAATTATTCTCGTGAAAAGGATATTCGTGGTTTGGGTAAAGATTTTAGGAGACCTCCAGCGATTGTGTGCAAAAGATAAGACAAGTAACCACACAATCACACAAGTCAATCACACCTTTCGTTCATGTGGTGCCATTCATCAGGTGTCGCATGTGGTCGGTACCCTGATGGAAGGCAAACCACAAGGTCGTACGTTAATCGGTCAGGTTGGAACAAATGGTTAGAACACGTATCTAATTTTTATAAAAGTTATACCCGTAAATCGGAAGTTTTACCATTGTTTTTCAAAAAGGTTAATGATAATCGTCCATATATTTCTGTCAAACTTTATGATCAGAACATCATTTTTTTAATAGATTCTGGAGCTAATACCTCTATAGTTGGTGCTAGCGGAGTTAAGATTTTAAAGAGACTCAAGATTAAAATTCGTCTAAGCAATAACTCAAGTGTGTTTACTGCCGATGGAACTCGACAGAAGGTTGCTGGACTTGTAGACCTACCGATTTTTATTAACGATTGTTGTCGAATCATTAAAGTTCATATAGTACCCTTTGTAACACATGCTTTTATTTTTGGTATCGATTTTGCTAGGAGTTAATTTTAAGAATAATCATTGGTCGATTCACAATGATTATTTCGTGTTAGGTGCTGTACGAGAAGATTCTGATAATCCTCCAGTATCCAAACTTTTTTCAATTGACGATCTTTCCATTATTCAAAGGGCGGAGGCACTAGAACTGTTAGATTCTTTTAGGGAACTTGACAAAAAAGATAGGTTAGGACGGGCCGATAAGATTAAACTCTCTATAGACACGGGCGATAACCAACCTTTAAAAAAAACCTTATTTACTATCTCCCTATATGCAAGAAATTCTGAATAAAGAATTAGATTCTATAATGCAGTTGAGTGTAGTCGAGGAATCTCATAGTCCATGGTGCCCTCCAAAGATTTTGGTAAGGAAGCCCACGGGTGAATATAGATTTTGTTTTGACGGAAGGTTTTTGAACGCTCTGACGAAACACGATAGTTTTCCATTGCCCCATGTAAATAGAATACTGAATAACTTACGAAATACCAAATACATTTCCTTAATTGACTTGAGATAGGCATTTTGGCAAATACCACTTGATGATGCTTCTAAACAAAAAACCGTTTTTTCGGTTATCGGTCGTGGATAATTTCAGTTTACAGTCGTTCCCTTTGGCTTATGCAATGCGGTACAAATACAACAAAGGTTGGTTGATTCGATATATGGACCTAAGTACGAACCCCATATTTTTTCGTATCTGGATGACATATTGCTATGCTCTCCTGCCTGGGAACACCATGTGGAACTTTTAAAGAGCGCTAAGAACCTACTTAAGGAATCTGGTCTTGCTGTTCATTTGGAAAAATGGAAAAATGAAAATTTTTTAGGACATCTTTAAAGTATTTAGGGTTTATAGTCGGTAACAATTCTCTAGCTACTGACCCGTCAAAGGTTGAGTCTATGTCGAACTATCCGCGTCCGCGAACTTCTGCCGAGGTGAAACGTTTCATTGGTGTGTGTTCATGGTACCGTAGGTTCTTTAAGGACTTTTCTTCTCTTGTTAGTCCCTTGAATAACCTTCTTAAAGGCAAAAAGAAAAAACAAGCCATAGAATGGAATGAGAGGGCGGAGACTGCGTTATTAGTCATCAAGCAGAAACTTATAAGTGCACCAATCTTGGCTCAGCCTAATTTTAGTCAAAAATTTTTCGTTCAGTCCGATGCGTCTGATATCGGCATTAGAGGTATGTTGACCCAGTTTATAGACGGAGAAGAAGGAGTAATTGCATATGCCAGACGCTCTTTATCTAGAGCGGAGAGGAATTATTCAGTGACAGAACGTGAATGTTTAGCCGTTATATTCTGTATTGAAAAGTTTAGGCCTTGGATTGAAGGTTCTCGTTTCACGGTCATCACTGATCATTTTAGTCTCCTGTGGCTTTTTAATTTAAACACTCCGTCAGGTAAACTTAATCGTTGGTTACTGAGGCAAAGACAGCATACTTTTGACCTACAGCACTGAAAAGGTTCGATGTACTTGGTTCCTGATGCTTTGAGAAGATTACCGCATCCTGAAGCAGATAGTATCCTTTCAGCAGATTCCGCAAGTGCGTGTTTACAAGTTTCATCCATCTCAATCGAAGTAAATTCTCTTGAACCCTGGTATATTGCGCTCCCTGAAAATATTGTAAACGGCCCGGACAAATTTCTTCAATGGCGAGTTGAGAACCACTACTTTCAAAAATTCATTTCTTGTAAGCAGAATCGCACTTTTAATATTGGAGAGTGGAAAACCTTAGTTCCTAAACCTCACAAAGCGAAAATTATCGAGTCTTGTCATATTCCTCCCACTAGTGGCCATTTTGGTTTTCGAAAAACCTTGTTCCGAGTACAGGAGATGTATTATTGGCCTAAGATGAGGTCAGACATTTTGAGATTTGTAAGAAAATGTTTAATATGTGGAGCTCAAAAACATTCAAACTTAAGTAAGATTGGTATTACGGGTAAGGAGAAGGTAGTTGACCATCCTGGTCAAATCATTTTGTTGGATTTTACTGGTCGTTTTCCTCGTTCCAGAAAGGGTAACAAATGGTTATTGGTAGCCGCTGATTGGTTTTCTAAGTACACTTTATTATTCCACTGAGAAATACCAGATGCCCTGCGGTTATGAACCATATAGAGAATCACATATTCCTTTCGGTTGGAGTGTCCCAAATCCTGATTTGTGATAATGCTCCGAATTTCAGGAGCAAGAGTATGAATGAATTATGTGACAGGTATAAAGTTAAACAATGGTTAACTCCGTTTTATTCTTGTCAGTGTAACTTCGTGGAACATAATAATAAAACTATTACGACTACCAGATGTTACATAGATAGGCACGAGGACTGGGAGCTGCATATTCCGGAAATCAGACAGGCCATCAATACCGCGGTCCATGAAGTAACCGGTTTCCCTCCGTCTTACCTGATATTCGGAAGCCATGTTCCATTATCTGAAGAATATTATAACTCCCCTTTTCGGACCAATCTATCGAAGTCGTACCTGGTAACAGGGGCACTTATGCAGAGAACTTGAAAGAGTTTCGTAATTTGTTTGTTGAGGTACATCGGAAACTTCACTCCGCATATGAGGGGAATTCAAAATCCTATAATCTCCGGAAACGGGATGAAAGTTTTAATGTGGGTGATAAGTTTCGCGTCCTAACAAGAAGTCGAAGCAGTTTTTAGGTACATTCTCGCTCAGCCTTTTTTGTTCTTTTTTGGAAACGTCACTTTTCACTTTTCTTTTTCTTTTCCTTTTAGTACTTTTTCCAGACTTGTTCAGTAAGAACAAGCCTGAGTTACGTTGTTGAATTTGCGCTAGTCGCATCTAATTTTTAAGGAGAAATCTTTGTTCCTCCATTTTGAGTTTGTCTAGAGTTACTTGGAGAGTATATCAAGGTTTTGTTTAAGTGAAGTATGGCCTTTCTTCGTTTTGTCGACATATGGCAGTGCTGTCCACCTTTGGTTCCGCTGTGCCCGTGTGGCGATTGATCTCGTAACTTTAGGATCTCATGGTGCTTCTATCGAATGTCGCTGGCTTTAGCCAAGTTACGTTGATTTACTAGATAAGTAAGTCTGGAGATGATCTATGCGAGTTCGATGCATTAGTTCAGTTTAAGTTTCGAGTTGGCGTAAATTGCCACGGAAATGTTCTTGTTTTGTTGACACTGGACGTCGGTTCTGTCTTTGGTTCCGCTGTGCCCGTGTGGCGATTGAGCTCGTAACTTTAGGAACAGCTAGCGTTTCAGTTCGGTATCTCTGGTTTTACATAACCAGGTTGGATTTACTTGGGAAGTAAGTTATGAATTGACTCTGCGAGTTTTTCGCGATCGTTTTGCGTTAAGTTTCGCGTTGGCGTGAATTGCCACGGAGGCGTTTTCTTTTGTTGACACGTGGCCGTGATGCCTCTCTTTGGTTCCGCTGTGCCCGAGTGATTGATTTCGTAACCTTATATAGGATATGATAACATTTCCATACCATGTTGCTGGCTTTAGCCTGTGGCTATATCTGCGAATTTTCGCGGTGATTTGCGTTACGTTCCGGGTTGGTGTGATTCGCCACGTTATTGTTTTCATTAGTCGACATTTGACAGAGCTGTCCGCCTTTGGTTCTGCCGAGTTCAACTAGCGTTTGGGATTCGTAACCTTAGGATTAGATAGCGTTTCAGTTTGGTGTCGTAGACTTTAGTTAACTCAGCTGTATTCGCTTGGGAAGTGAATCTAGAGTTGTTCCTGCGAGCTCCTCGCGGTGATGCTGCGTTGCGTTTTGCCTTGGCGTGATTCGCCACAGCAAAGTTTTTTTGACCTTTGATAGTGCTTTCCGCCTTTGGTTCCGTTAAGCCGGAGTGCCAATTGGACTTGGTTGATTGTTTTGATGGTGAATATGTTGGTATTACCTTTTGTTAGCCAGTTTGGCGCAAGCCGTGGGAAGGATATAGGCAATTATAAATGTATTTATGTGTGGATTTCAGGCCTTTCTCATAACCAACAACTGTAACCTTCAACCAGCAGATTTTCTTTGTCTAGTTTTTTTATAGGTACGGTTGAATGCTACGATGGATATATGTTTAATTGTCTCCAAGACGAGCCTTTTGTTTGGTTTTCTGGTTTAGAAGTTCGCACCATTATGATCTACCCAATTTCACCTACTTATTGTGACTTTCATAGGGACGTGTGATAAGCCAAAGTTATCAAGACTAAACCTAGTGACAACCACGCTTCTGTGTTTCACAAGCGCTCGTTATTGCTTACTCTGCTATTCGTATTGTTTTAGTCCTATTTCTAGACTCGACCATGTTTTGTTTTCTTTTTTACCTCGCATCTTAGTTCACTATCATGAAGGCTTTAGAGTTGTTTTTTACTACAGTGTAGATCACTGAGTATTTTTCCATTTTTAAAAGGACGTTTTAGAACGGGTGCCCTGGGGTTTCAGGATAGGGTCCTTGGAAAATTCCCAGGAAAGGGCACACTACGGGGGCTGATCATCTTGTCGCGACTTCGCCTCGTAATAGTGTGTCACTACTGTGTGGCGTCTCAACTCCTTCAGAATGTGTTCCGGAAGGTCTATGGTAGTGTGTGTTTTACGGTTCTCCTTGTAGATTATCACTTAATTTCGTTTGGGGTTTTTTGTAAATTTTAGTTTGGTGAAAACTATATTTCACTTCCTTATTGTGGTGGATATAGGGGTTATTGTTATGTGTTTTTTCACCTTTTGGAAGCTCACTCGCGCTCCGATCGCTTTAAGGGAGATCTGGGGATGGGGCTGCGAGTGTTGTGTTGTTCAGGTGAGGTTGGTAAACGAGGTGCCTTTCCTTTCAGTTTTCGGTAAGAGCACGCAATGCCAACTGAGTTACCGTTGCACCCACCTAGCCGTTACGCTCTAATCAGCTAAATCAGCAGGATATCCGTTAAGTCATAGTCTCGGATTCCTGGACGACTTTCTTTGTAAATGAGTCATCTGCCGAAATTTAACTAGTGTTATGATTTGAATATCATTTGGTATGTACTTTAAAATGTGCGCGCTGTGTCGATATTTTCTTTTTGTATTTGCTATACGAGAGAGTATTCCCTTTTTTTGGTATTTTCTTTTGGGATATATTGGGTATTTCCTCACCTCTACCCCAGTGTTCCAGTGTTCCATTCCATAGGGATACACTTCAGGGTAATCTCCGTTATGGACCGATCAAAATTAAAGCCTCCTCTCGCAGTCTTTAATTTTCTTTTTGGAGGGAGGTAATGTAGCGTTCACAAATTCTCGATCACTACTGATAAGTTTATTTCGGGCGAATTGTAATTGAAGGTGCTCCTGTATCGTTAGGATAAGGCCAAGATAGTCTAACTCCAAATCTCCAGGTGAGCGGACGTTTTCGCGCCTTACCCTTCGGACAGAGAGGGTTTTACGACCCGGCATCGGAGAATCTGGTCAACCAGAGACCAGGTCATTGAAAGACCACTTATTTCAGAGCCCAACAATTGCTGAAACCATACTCTTTTTGGAACCACTTGGCACAATAACCGGTCAGTCCGGTTCGAGACTATTTCGGAACCCCAGCATAGCGATACCGAATTGCATGTAGTCGTACTCAGGGTTTTTGGACACCTAGTACGGGATAGGCAAGAAACGGAACACTCAGGAAATAAGGCCAGACAAATACACTTTTATTATATTTTCAGTTCAGATCTCAGTTACCATTTTTTTTTACATATATATTTTTATTATATTTTCGTATACAAATAAAGATCTCAGTTAACATTTTTTAAATTATCTATTTGGTATTTATTTAAATTATCTATTATTCAAGGAAAAAATAAATGGTCACAACTGTCAACATATATTATATTTTTTTTAGTTACTTAGTAATTTGCGTTAAATTTAGAGTTGATGTTTTAATTGTTATTAAAGTTTAAGTAAGGTTTTGGTGTTTAATCACAATTTGGTAAAAGGGCAATCTAAATATTGATCATGTACTTAATGACGTACATCGGATTTAATTTTGTACGAAGTGTGAATATAAATATATACAGTAATGTATATTTATTTGTTGTAAAATTAAGTTTACTTATATTGTCAATAAATTCTTCGGTACTAAAACAAAAATTATCGGTAGATTTTATTTTGTTTACACTATAACCAAAAGAGCAAACTAAGCAAACATTTTTTTTTGAGAGACAAAAATATATAGGTTTCATAGATATAAACTAACTTTATTATTTTCACTGTAAAATTAATACAGTTAACGTATGCATCAATTGACATTCATCCTAAAACATTCTTTAAAATGCCGCATGTCATCATATTTCATTCGAGATGAAATGTAAAATAGTTGAACTATACCAAAGTGGTCAAAATCAAGCTACTATAGTTAAAAATTTATATTTAAAAAGAACGCTGTACGGGCAGTACTTAATAGATTTAAACAAAAGGGAACAATAGAAATATTGCTAAGATCCGGTCGTCCTAGAAAACTTAGTGAAATAACAGTAAAGTTAATTAAATATATATCATCTAAGGCACTATTCAAGATTTCAATCGAAATAAGAGCTGATTTAATAAACCAAGGATTAGCAGATATATCCACACAGACCATTAAAAGAAGGCTTAATTAACAAGAGTTGTTTGCACGTCGACCTATCAAGAAACCTTTTCTTTCAAAGACAGAAGAAACAAAGACAAGAAAAGAAGCGACCGTTTAGGTTTAACTCGTCGTTATCTTCATTGAGGTTTACATGATTGGAAATGGGTTGGAGCGACCAATGAAACTTCAATATGCTTGGATCTGATGGAGTTCGTTATGTTAGACGCCTTGTTGGAAAAATAATGTATCATAAATAAACAGTTCCTACTGTTAAACATGGTGGTGGATCTGTCATGGTCGGGGATTGTTTCTCGGAATTTGGATTAGGCCCATTACACCACATAAAAGGGATTATGGATAGATTTATGTATCGCGATATATTAGTGAACATCATGTTGCCATATATGGAAGATAACATGCCTTTAAGATATTCTTTTCAACAATATAATGGCCCAAAGCATTCTTTAAAACTAGTCAAGCAATTCTTTATAGATGAAAACATTGCTATCTTAAAAGGGTTATCGCAATCTCCGGATTTGAACACTATAGAAAATATGTGGGATTACTAAAATCAACATATTAAAGATAGGAATTACTCCACCAAAGAAAACAGTATTGATCATTCCTCCATTAATAAACTTCTTGGGTCAGTGACTAGAACATGCCAAATAGTTATTAGTAACAACGCTTATGCGAGAAAATATACTTACTATTTTTGCTTATTTGAAGTGTTATTTGATTTAGTTTCAAATACACCTTCGTAATATTAGGTTTCTCTATATACTATTGTCCCGTAAAAATTCAATTTTTTCATATTTCTTCACGATATTATTTTGATATTTAGATTAATACTTTATATTTATACAATGTTTATAGCTAGAAATAAGAAAATGCATGTGTTTTTATAATAAAAATAACTTTAAGAACGATATTAACTTAAGAAGTTATAAAAATTCACATTGTTCTTATACTTTTGTCCATTTCTGTGTATGTATATATATAATGTAAGACTAAGGCGTCTAAGGAGACAACACCTGCGTCACCGCCCAAATGAACATTTTGTATAACATATATATAACTGAACATATAATATATATTTATATCTATATATATATATATATATATATATATATATATATATATATATATATATGTATGTATATATGAACATTTTTTGTTGGTTGCTTGACCGGGAAAGAGCCCCACCTATCCCTTCAACTGGATGACATATGTTTCGTCTATTCAGACTATTTGTCGGCGCCCTGATGAGTCTGAACCTCAAAATGAACCTATATATATATATATATATATATATATATATATATATATATATATATATATATATATATATAAATTTTTATTATAAATATATTAAGTTTATTCTCCACAGTGCAAATAGTAAAGGAGTAGAATCTCGGGTATGCGGTCTGTTCTTATAAATTAATACTAAGATTTCATTCTTTGATAACCCTCAATATATTTCGTCAGAATTTGTTCTGACTTCTTCAGGAGAAATAACAGAATGTTTAAAATTTAGTTGAAATGTTAAAATATATATAATAAAACAAACAGAAATCATAGAACAACACTCACACGTAGGAACAAACGTTTCTGGATGACATAACAGGAACGTTTATTCCTAAGTGTGAGTTTTATTCTATGCTTTCTGTTTATTTTATTATATATATTTTCAGAAGAAATCAGAAAAAATTCTGACGAAATATATTGAGGGTTATCAAAGAATGAAATCTTAGTATTAATTTATAAGAACAGATCGCATACCCGAGATTCTGTTATACATATATATATATATATATATATATATATATATATATATATATATATATATATATATATATATATATAATATAAGACTAAGGCGTCTAAGGAGACAACACCTGCGTCACCGCCCAAATGAACATTTTGTATAACATATATATAACTGAACATATAATATATATTTATATCTATATATATATATATATATATATATATATATATATATATATATATATATATATATATATATATATATATGTATGTATATATGAACATTTTTTGTTGGTTGCTTGACCGGGAAAGAGCCCCACCTATCCCTTCAACTGGATGACATATGTTTCGTCTATTCACTATTTGTCGGCGCCCTGATGAGTCTGAACCTCAAAATGAACCTATATATATATATATATATATATATATATATATATATATATATATATATATATATATATATATATAAATTTTTATTATAAATATATTAAGTTTATTCTCCACAGTGCAAATAGTAAAGGAGTAGAATCTCGGGTATGCGGCCTGTTCTTATAAATTAATACTAAGATTTCATTCTTTGATAACCCTCAATATATTTCGTCAGAATTTGTTCTGACTTCTTCAGGAGAAATAACAGAATGTTTAAAATTTAGTTGAAATGTTAAAATATATATAATAAAACAAACAGAAATCATAGAACAACACTCACACGTAGGAACAAACGTTTCTGGATGACATAACAGGAACGTTTATTCCTAAGTGTGAGTTTTATTCTATGTTTTCTGTTTATTTTATTATATATATTTTATATATATAATATATAATGTCATTATATATAAGTTATTTCTCATGAAGAAATCAGAAAAAATTCTGACGAAATATATTGAGGGTTATCAAAGAATGAAATCTTAGTATTAATTTATAAGAACAGATCGCATACCCGAGATTCTGTTATACATATATATATATATATATATATATATATATATATATATATATATATATATATATATATATATATATATATATATATATATATATATATATATTATTATTATTATTATTATTCACGTATGGGCCCTGGTGGACCACGCGTAATACAATTAGAGGCGTTTGTTGTTGTTAGCCTTCCTTTGAGCCCATACTAATTTAATTCTTTCGCTATGAGCTTTTTTCCTTTCGTCAGACCAAGTTGTTCCAGCCTTCCTACATTTTTCTCTCTGGCCAACCTTCCAAACGTTAACCTTGTGTCTGAAACAACCTCTATCCTAATATATATATATATATATATATATATATATATATATATATATATATATATATATCAGATTAAATCATCTGCTGAGGATATTAACATGGTTAAAAAAGGAATTGTATAGTGATAAATTTCTTCGAGTTGATTTTATATAAATTTTTGTTATATTTTAATGTTTCAAATAGAGTGGTATATTAATAAAATTATTGTTCGTTGAATCTTGATTTATTATCAATATCGATTGATTCTTGGTACTCCTACGTTGACAATATCAACGAGATTGAGTTTTTCCTCCCGTATTCACGAGAGTGGCGTTCGCTCTCTTCCCTACCTTCGGGCCAATTTGCCTCTTCCGATAATGGAGGCATGAGTCAAGTCAAGGAATGAACGACTTTAAGATCGGTTTCAGATACCGTTATAAGAAAGTATATATTCAAAAAAAAGGAAATTTTTAGGTAACTTTACCTATACCGGATTCTTTTGTAGCGTTGTATATTTTTTGTGTTGGTATTTGTTGTGGCCTGGGGTTTGATTATATTTATATGAGACGCTGATTTTATTTTTCTGTTATTTTAAGTATTAAGTTGTTTCGATAAATTGAAAAAAAATTTAATATAAAAAAATAAGCAAGCATATAATATTTCATAAGAATTCATCGGGTTAGATCAGGCTGCCATTAGACTTTGGACATTGCAACTCTAAATATTCGGAGAGTGAAAACGGATGAACGACTGCAAGAACTGTTGATCGAGTTTGACAACATACATTGGGACGTTATAGGGCTTTGTGAAACACGAAGAATAGGCGAAGAGCCTAATCAAGCTGGAAACAACTGGTCACGTACTCTACACTCGGGGTACGGAGAATGGGTGATGTGGTGGAATTGGATTCCTCATTAACCAAAAGTTGTAGGATAGTGCCGTAAAATTTGAAAGTATATCTGACCGACTAGCCCAATGCGTCATTCAGTTGAATAAAAAGTTTAAACTTCAAATAGTTCGAGCTTATGCACCAACTATAAGCCATGGCGATGAGGAAATTGCGGTATTTTATGATGATGTGGCCCACCTTCTAGACAGAGAGAAATGCAGGTACAAAGTCCTGATGGGTGATTTTAATGCTAGAATTGGAAAAGCAAGAACTAGTGAAACTGCAATTGGCTCATATGGAAATGGCGAGCGGGACAATAGAGGTAACAGATTGGTTGATTTTGCTGAAGGACAAGAATTGTACATTATGAACTCGTTCTTTAAGGAAAAAATCAGCAGAAAATAGACATGGAAAAGTCCATTTGGTCTCACAAGTGAAATTGACTACATCATGTCAAATGATAAAACAATATTTTGTAATTGTACTGTCCTTAACCGTTTTAATGTTGGAAATGACTATATAATAGTACGAGCAGAGGTTAAGATAAACTGTTGAAGAGATCGTACACGAATGGTAAGATCGAAAAAGGGCAAAGTGAATTCTGAGAAGTTGCTGCAGAGGGGCAACGATTTTGAGATAGCTTTTTCGAACGGCTTTGCTGTGTTGAAAGACCCAGAAGAGATGGAAATAACAGATCAGTATGAATAAATCATCGAAAATGTGGTTGAAACGGCTGCTGCAATAGCACTAACAGAAAAAAGTTTCAAACAGTTAAAAATCTCCAATGAGACCATCGATTTAATGAAGAAACGGAGGACAATGAAGAATGCAGACAGTCCCTTTGACAGGGTCGAGTACGTTGAACTTTGCAAAACTATATGAAAACGTATTCGAGAGCAAACGCGTCGGTTCAACATGCAGCTAGTGCAAAAAACACTAGAAGAAAACAAAGAAATAAACAAAGCCAAACATAAGCTGATAAATAAAAAGGCACATATGTTTACCTTAATACGTGAGGACGGCACTGTGTAGGAAGCGTACGGAAATGTTAGAGGTTATCAGAAGGTTCTATTCAAAGTTATATGAAAATCAGAACCAGTTAAAGACAGCAATGCCCACGGAAGAGCAAATGCCAATTAAGAACACTAAATGATGCACAACCAAGAGAGCAGGCAGGATTCAGAAGTGGATTCAGTATAATGGATCATATCCAGGTTGTCCAACAGACCATAGAACGGCACAATTAATACACCATGCCACTGTGCTTGGCTTTTATTGACTATGAAAAGGCATTTGATTCAGTATCAACGCAGGTCATAATGGATGCATTGCTTAACCAAGGGATAGACAGAGCCTATGTGAACCTACTCAAATCCATGTATGAGGAAGCTACAGCTACAGTTCATATGGATGACTTTGAAGATAAAAAATCAACGTAGAATGTGGTGTACGGCAGGGTGACTCAATATGTTCTTTTCTCAGCCTCCCTCAGATGAGCTACAAAAACACATACGAGAGCTACAAAGGGCGGGAGAACCATTTGGTTTGAAAATAAACCTAAAAATGAGCCAGGTCATGTTTAACAACAGAAGAATTTATATTTTAGGGAGTAATTTAGAGGTTGTGGACCACTACATATATCTTGGGCAAAGGATTTCAATGGAGGGTGATACCGCCCGGGAGGTGGAACGGTGGGTTAAGTGTGGCTGGCAGGCATTTGGCTGGCAGGCATTTGGCTGGATCAATATAGTATTCAAGAGCAAACTCCCACTTTGTCTGAAAAGAAAGGTTTTTAATCAGTGCGTGCTGCCTGTTTTGACATATGGAAGTGAAACATGGATACTCACATCACAGTCAGTTCAAAAGCTTAGGGTTGCACAGAGAGGAATGAAAAGGTGTATGCTTGGCATTACAAAGCGGGACAAAAAGACCTGCATATGGATCAGAGAACAAACGAAGGTATGTGACATCATTGGAAAAGCGAAAGAATTGAAATGGAAGTGGGCAGGTCATATAGCGAGACAATGCGACGACAGATGGACCAAAACAATTCTGGAATGGATACCGCTTGACCATAAACGCCCGCGAAGAAGGCCGAAAACATGATGGATAGATGACATCATCAAGTATATTGGACCCGAATGGCAGAGGAAAGACTAGGATCGTGCGAATTGGAAGCATGGTGGGGAGGCCTTCATCCTGCAGTGGATCGACAATGGCTGAATTATGATAATGACGACGATGATATATTTATATATATATATATATATATATATATATATATATATATATATATATATATATATATATATATATATATATATATCGCCGATTTAGTTTATACCCTCTAATACTTATTATTATTCTTCTTTTTTTTATCTCTTATTGTTTCTCTTGTTTCTTTCTGTTATTCCTTCCAAAAATATTCTACTTTGGTCAACAAAACCCATTTCAAAACTGTTACTTGGAGAGTAATAGAAGACAAGTTTCAAGAATAAGTCAACACCAATTATATTTCTGTTTTATTCAGCATATCGTCCAGATTTTGTATCGCTCAACATTTGTATACCTCCTTTATGGACAGTAGTCTTGTGAAAACAGAATACTCCCTTACTGAATATAATAATTCAGCTAATAAACTTCAGGAAGGGTAAAAATAAAAAAATCGCCCTATATTTAATAATTTCATAACAGATACAAGTTCCAGTAAAACAACCACGAACTGATAAATTATCCTTAACACCAAACAAGATAATGTTAAACTCGAAGACATTTACCTTAGACCAAATCACTCTATTTAACTTTTCGATGCACGTTTCGCTAACCATGTTAGCCTAATCAGGAGATGATTCAATCTAGATAGATAACAGTACTGAATTTATACCTGACAAATTGTCAAAATTTACAATGAACAAGTACAAAATATATTACAATTGTTCTTCAGGATTGTTATATAAGCTTATAATGGTTGGATCAAAGTTTTCTAATGAAAATTAGGGTCAAAATGTATAACAAGAAAGAGAAAACAAATATCCATTTAAGACTCATTTGACCTGAAACCTCACACTTTTCGAGGTTAATATTTAAAATGGATCTATCGATCAGTCAAATAGTTTTACCACGTTCTTTGTGGTTTTAATCTACTTAAAGGAATGTTCGTTTAAGGGAAAATGATACGTAAATAACAGCGAAGTGAAATACATATATTTGGAGGGAGATAAAATAAGTTTGAATGTATATAGTTATACATTGTACATAGTTGCTATATGCTATTTTTCTTTATTTGTATGTTTTATTTTGAAAAAGGTAAACCAAGTTTTTGCCTTGAACATAGCAGGTCAGTACTGTTGAATGAATAGTAATTCATTGCTGTTGAATGAATAAATTTCTTTTGTAGGTTTCCACTATACATATGTGTTTAAATATTATAATGAGACTGGTGGCGTGGCGTTCGATTTGATAACACTTCGGCTTCCCCTTTGGAGGGAAGGTATGCCAACATCTATGCGTCTTTAGTACGAATTTTACCTTGGTGGAGTCAGAAGGCCATTCAGCAATTGTATTTGTGAACCGAACATTTCTAGTGCGTTCTGAAAACGAGTGACAGCAATTTCGAGCAACGGGGTACTAGCAAGTTTCCTTTTAGATCTGTGCACAGCGTGACGAAAACTTTTACAAAATTTTAACAGGTCTATGGAAACACTGCTTATCAAGGCTCTAGGTTTTCAGGTGGTTTAAGGCCGAAACTCGGTTGATGATGAACCCCCCCAGAGGAAGGCCTTTAACTGTAAGAAGTTATCAAAATGTCCATAGAATGCGAGAACTTGTGCATTCTGATCGTGGGTTAACAATGTGCATTTTTGATATAATTTTGCCAGTTGTAGAGGTTACTGAGCATCCTGAATGTTCGTTATCCCCAGTGGATTTACAACCACGTTTAAACTGAGTGACGTACTATTTTACTGTCGCAAATAAAAAGGAATAATGTTATAGTGTTATCTAACCCTTTATGAATGTCTGTCGGAGTTAAACTTTCAAATGGAAGTACTTTTTCAGCAGGTGTATACAGCAAGTGTATACAGCAGGAATTTACTCGATCGCCATAACACTTCACAGCGGGTTATCAAACAAATCAAGATTTAATAATATCATAGTTATTTGGTCATACACAGTATGTCGAAAATATAAAGGAACTTTTACCATAAACAAAATGGTTATTTTACCAAAATTATTTCTTTTTATTGAAAATACCTCCCTATCGTATCAATACACCTCTGGGCATGTTCAACCAATGCTGGCATAGATTTTTTATATCGTTTTTCAAAATTGCCTCAATTATCCTCGTCACGGCTTCTTGAACTTTGGTAACACTGTCATAAACCATTCCTTTCATTGTCAGTTTGAGTTTCAGGAACAGGAAATAGTCAAATGGAGATAAATCAGGCGAATGTGGTGGATGATGAAGCATACATACTTGTTTTTTCGATAAAAAATCACCAATAGTGACGGTTCTGTGAGATAGTGCATTATCGTGCAACAAAAATCAAATCCGGTGCTCGATATTCGGTCCTTACTCGAACGATTCTCTTCAACAAATGCTTTATAACACCCTGATAATATTCACCAGTAACAATTTGACCCTGTAGAACGAATTCCCGAAGTATATTATCTTTAGAGTCGTAAAAATAAATCAACATTGTCTTCTGGAAACAAAATGTTTTGTACCTGTAGACTTTCACGTACACTTTCACCTGTAAACTTTCACGTAGCACTTTGGCACTTTGTTGGAGGATCGTACTTGAAGCTCAAAGTTTCATCACCAGTTACAGTCGTCTCCAGAAATATACAGTTCCGTCTGATTGTTTGAATAAGGTCCTTGCAATGTTTAACACGAGCAATTTCTTAGTTCTCATTGAAAGTGTGAGGAACAAATCGAGCCCAATCGAGCCCAAGCTCTCGGACATCTGTACGTCGACAAAGCGTTGCGCTCAGTATTTCAGACAGAAGAGTCCGACGGATTTTTTTTTGATCATCAATGAAATCGATGTTGTTGCCCGACGGCTTTTGTGGCTGAGAAAAATGCGGATATTGTCCACAACCTTTGGATGAGTGATGAAGCGCATTTTCACCCGTTCGGTTATGTAAACCGGCAAAATTTCAGGAAGCGGAGTTGCGGCAACCCTCACCAACTCCCTCAAAAACCTCTTCATTCGGCCAAGGCCACGGTGTGGTGCGCGATTTCCTCATCAGGAACCATAGACCTTTTTTGAGGATAAGCGTAGACGAGCAGAAACTGTTAATTCTGTGCGGTATACTGAAATGTTGCGCACGTTTTTCATTCCTCAGCAACAGCATTATGAGGTCAACAATGAAACGTTATCCTAACAAGATGGGACCACAAGCAACTCCGCTTGGCTAAACATGGCCATTCTCAACAATGTGTTCCCGAACCAGATGATCTCTCGAAATGGAGACATTCCTTGGCCTCCTTGCTCATCGGACCTGACAGGTTGTGATTATTTCTTGTGGGGTTACCTCAAGTATAAAATGTAAAAACACCGATTTCGTACACTCCAACAACCCAAAACAACAATCTGGAAAGAAATTGAGAGCATTCCTCAAGAAATGTTACGTGACGTGATGGAGGAATGCATCATCCGCGATAGACACCATCTAACTGATGTTATTTGTAAAAAGTGTTTCTTAAATGCTATTTGAAGTTGAATAAGTTGATATCAATAAAATTATAAAATTCTTTTCAAAAATGCGGGATTGACGACCATATATTTTTATAGCGTAAAAATAAGTGAGAGAGTTCACGTGCAGGAAAGGCTGCTTTTCGAAAATCACGATGACGTCTATCACCTTGATGATATAAAAATAAATTAATTTTGACGACTAATTAATTAATTTAGTTCAGAACAAGTAGAATGAATTTTTGAATTCATTCATCTTGAATTTTTCATTCAAGATACAGTCCACATATAAACATTTTATGTCATATTATTGATCCCATCGAGGCGGATCAACATTTGTTCTAACAGTTTTGTTATTTTTCCGACATACTATGACGCCATTTCTGAATCAAGACGAGAACTTTACGAGCCTCCCTCGTAAAATCTACATAAAGTAACCAGCGGTACAATTTTATCGATTTTATTCCCATAGAACAAAATGGAGAAAAAAGATGAAAATATCGTTTTTTTGCTTGAATTGATTAATGTGCAAAGCTTCTGAAATAGTTTGAAACAGCCCTGCGGGTGAGGAAAGTTTTTGCTGCGACAATCTGTATAAAATTACCATGAATATTCAATTGACTTTTGAATTAATGGCGAAATAGAAGGAGTAAGAAGTAGTTGGAAATTTTAAGCTATCGCTAAATATTCATTTTGGCAATTAGTTGGAGGAATCCAATCAAAATTACCCTGATTTCGAATGGATACTGGGCCAGAGGCTAGTTTCGATGAGTTTTTAAGATTTCTTATTGCCTTATTTAATCCCAAAATCAACCTAACCTGTAAACGTTGATAACCAACACGACAAGTTGTTAATGATTGACACGAAATCAGCTATTTTACGTTTATTGTCTTTTTTTCAGATTTTATAAATAATCTTTTTCTTAGAATTACATGCACAGTTTAACACTAATAACGAAAATAAACCTAACATTTGACCAGTCCGACATTATTTATGAAACGCAAATAACGAAAATAATTAATTGTAAACAATCAAATGTGTATAAGAGGTGAGGGTTTTAAAATATTTTTGTTGCTCAGGAAGCATAAAAACTAACAATTTTACACCTTAAATCTCGATGACCAATCTAGAGGAAATTTTAGTAATATTTATGGTGGCAAATGTGGCACTTTTAAATAATTCAACATATAAAATTGAAGATCCTAAGTTTAAATAAATCGCTAGTCCTGTGGGTACCTAATTACCCAATTAGGTACAGAGTACCTAATTTTACACTTTTATTGGGGTTAATTTTTTACAATATTTTAAATAGTGGGGAATTTCTGTATGTTCGTTTAATAGCTGTCTAGACGGGTTATATACTATATTCATAAATTTCAATTACTTCCAAAATATTTAATTTTTTACTTTTTAGCGCTGTATGTAATTTTTTTAATTTATTAATCTGGGGAAATATATGTCCGATATCTATGAAATGGTTCGCAAAATTAGAATTTAGAATATCAATAAAACTTTGCGTGTGTTTTGAATTTACTGGAACAATTTGTTTGAATTATATAACTGAAAACAAATCATTCGTGTGCGTGCTGTGCGGCGACAATATTTTTGTGTGCTTTTGTGGACCCAGCTTAAAAGATGATGTGGACCCAGCTTAAAGCTGGGTTCACATCAATACGAATTTGCGTTGTGCGGGTTGTATGTGGTGTGCCTACTCGGTAATGTAGACGCCCTGACACACAAAGTCACACAGAAATATTGTCGCCGCACACCACGCACACGATCTATCTATTGTCCATCAGATAATTCAAACAAATTGTTCCAGTAAATTCAACACGCACGTAAATTTTTTTTGGTGTGGACCCAGCTTAGTATGTACGTAGATTTGTGTTCTTTGAATCAGGTCTGAAAATTTCGGCCCGTTTATTCAGCTACTGCACTCGTTGCAACTTAACATATAAACTCCAGATTTTGTATTTTGTGATGTATTATCTTTGGCATTAAAAAATAATTTACTGGTTAACTGGGGGGTTTTGAACACTATTTACAAATTATGTTTCTTCGAAGAGCGAGCTATATGTTTTTAATTTGACTGAAAAATTTAATTTTTCAGTTTTTTTTTAATAATAATAATAATGCTTTATTAGCCCAACAGGATAACCCAATTACAGAGCTAATTACTGATATCTAATATAATCAATTACAAAATATAATAATAATTACACTAATCTCTACAATATTGAACAAAATAACATACTCTATTAGAAAAAATAAAATAAAATAAAATTCAAAGAGAAAATGACGTAAACAATAAATTAATTAGGTTGAAAGTAATTGTCTATACTGAAAATAAAGTAAAGTTACACACAAAAACGGTATTACCTTTAATAAATATAACAAAAACAAACTCAATCATTGACTCATAAAGTATTTACGCACACATGTCAATATGTGGCGCCATGGACTATTATTCATATCACAATCCGCTAAAATACTATTAAAAATAGAGCACATAGAGTATAACGGCGATTTAATGGAAACATTGTTCAAAGCCAAATTCAAATAAAATGGCAACGCATGTCTAGACTCCACCCTCATTATCCGAAAGATCAACTGACCGAGCAAGCATGGACTATCAATTTTATTATGCAACAATTTATATAAAAATTTCACAGAACGATAACATCCAATGATTCAAAATTATTCATAATCAGCAGTTGATGATGATCAAAGTCTCTTCCCGGGTAAACGCCAAATGATTTAAAGTAAAGAAACTTGCCGTTGTACATCCTCCAAATGTTTCTTATGGTTTTTGTAATATGGGCTCCACACCACAGAACCATGCTCAATTTTAGATCTAACACAAGCACAGAACAAACTCTGTAGAGCATCACAATTATCGAATGATCTACAATTACGAACTATAAACCCAAGCGACTTAAAAGCACTATTCACTACATTATGTATGTGATTCACAAAAGAAAGCTTTGTATCGAAAGTTATGCCTAAATCTTTAAAATTAGGGACTTGTTCCAGATTGCAGGCGTTTATGGAATAATTAAACTTAAAGTTATTTAACTTATTAGAAAATGATACTACTTTGCACTTCTTAGTATTCAATTGAAGCCCATTCAACTCACACCATTCATTTACATTTTCCAAATTTCTCTGCGGCCCCCTACAATCCTGGATGTTGTTTACAACTCTAAAAAGTTTCAAGTCACATGAGAGTGTTTCAAGAACATGAGACTTTCACAATCCAAAAGCTCGGAGAGATCATCAATGTACATCAGAAACAACAGCGAGCCAAGATTGGAACCCTGTGGTACCCCGTATTTGCATTATATATGAATGACTGATAGTTATTATAGTTTACATAATATTGGCGGTTAGTTAGATAAGACAGTAGGAATCTGCACAATTTGTTACTCATTCCAAACTCTTGAGCTTTACTAAAAAGTATAGCCAAATTAATTCTATCAAATGCCTTAGATATGTCCGTATAAATTATATCGACACGCTGTCGAGCATTTATGGCATTAACAACATATTGAGTGAACGATACCAAATTAATTACCGTAGACATGCCCTCTACAAAATCATGCTGTCTTAGTGAAAGCATACGCTTAATCGCCGGATAAACACGATTATGTAGCAAAATCTCAAACACCTTAGCAAAATTTGACAACACTGCCACTGGTCTATAATTTGAGATCAAATGTCTGTCACCCTGCTGGTGAACTATACATACTTTATTACCAATTTCCATGCTTCAGGAAAGGTGCATGTCTGCAAGGACAAGTTAAAAATTTTTGTCAAAGGTTTAAAGAACACAGACAAACAATCTCGAACCAAAAATGCTGGAACATTATC
The DNA here is from genome assembly GCA_031761425.1 of Cosmopolites sordidus. Classification (NCBI taxonomy): domain Eukaryota; kingdom Metazoa; phylum Arthropoda; class Insecta; order Coleoptera; family Curculionidae; genus Cosmopolites; species Cosmopolites sordidus. Next base: position 119,318 of record JARFXV010001177.1, read on the forward strand.
ATAGCCCGATGTTAATTTTGGCTTATTTTTTTTTATTGCATCCTTAACTTCTTGTTCATCAAAATAGTCAATTACTATGTGATCAGCAAAGTAAAAATCACTTCTCCCTAAATGGCCAGTAGCAGTATCATAAACATTAGCGAAAAAACTCGCCAAAGCATTCACAATGGAATTTGGAGTATCAAAAAAATTGTCATCATAAACCATCCTACCCGGTATTCTAGCTGAATTACTTTTATTACTAATATACGACCAAAACATTCCAGAATCATTGGAAATGTAGTTCTGAACAGCTTCCATATATATATATATATATATATATATATATATATATATATATATATATATATATATATATATATATATATATATATATATATATATATATATATATATATGCATTCTCAATTTGCAACTTAATATATTTTTTTTTTTAATTCTTTGTACTTCAATAAATAAACATTCAAGAGTGTTTCTTTATACTTTATATAATATCGTGACTTTAATTTAATATTATTGATTATTTCGGTGGTATACCACTTAGGATATTTTTTTTATCATTTGTTAGTTTTAGTTTTGGGTATACTTAATAAATTAGTAATTGTTTCCATTTTTATTTATTAAGTAACTAATTTCTTTTTCTTTGAAATCGTTATTTTGTGCTATTAGTTTTATTTTTTGCAGTTCTATTTTTCTATTATTTTCGGGTAATCGAATTATGAAAGCTCGGTGGATCATAGACTTATGTATTGCATATTTATGTGTAATGGGGTGGTTTGTTTTTTTTTTTGTAATTGTTATATCTGAGTGTGTGAGCTTAATAATTTAATGCGACGGTTGATTTTGTTTTTCGCATAAAAGTTTTTCTATACACATAAAGGCACCTGGGCAAGTACTCTACCTAAAAAATTAAAAAATGAAGATGGAAAAAATAATTTAAGATTTTATATTAATTTATTCTCTGTTCTGTTTATGACCACGCTTCTTGCGACTTCTATAGTCTAACATCCATAGTGTGATTCGCGGTAACGAAATAGGTCGTGGGTTGCCGAAGCGCACCGATTAAAAAACACATGCTTTGGGCACAGACAAGTCTGTGCCGTTACTGTTTTCTTTACTATCGCGAGGCGAAAAACAAAGACAGCAATGCACCGCTTTACTAATAACCGGGAGATTAGACGCATTTATAACATTATATCTTGGGCGCTGCCCCAAGATATAATAGCTCTCAATAGTCAGGTGTTTTTCGCCATCGCGCTTTTCGACTTTTTGAGTGGTTGCAAAGTGAATGTTTTGAACGATTACAATAGTGAGGATAAATTCAATGCAATATATGACTGGAAATAATGTCACATTAACATTTGAGGACCGAATTGGCATCAAAAATAATTGAAAGATGTTGTACGATAGAAAAAGGTGTAAAGGTGTTTTTGTTGAAAATCTGTCTGCATTTTCCGCTTTCTTTTCTCGACCATCCAAAAGAAAAACTGTTCTGGATAGTGTCGTGAAAAAGCGTCTAACCCGTGCGGTCCCTACCAGACGGAACTTTACGTCTTAATGTGTGAATACTGTTTACATTTACAAAGAAGAATTGTAAACATGCCTTGAAGAAATTATAGACGCCGAGTCGGATAAAAATTTTATTAATCAGAGGTTAATAAATTTATTGGTTTTGGTTATAGATATATAAATATATAAATATATAAATTTTGGTTGTTTTTCTTTATTAAAATAATGCCTTACTGCGACATTCTCTTTAATCAACTGCAACGCAGGCAACTAGATGCACTTAAAGTTAAGAAGAATTTGGTAACTTTTTCAAGGGCCATTCAAAATATTATAGACAATATAGAAATACAAATTAATCAAGAATTTGGTAACTTAACTGATGAAAAATCTACAACGATCATAGAGAATCGCAGAAAGAAACGGAAATTTACTGACAAGGAAGACCCCAATCCGAATGTCAGGATATGCAAGGAAATCTGTGATACCTTAATCATACAGGTTCATGAACGTTTTAGTTTGGATGTATACCTAAGTGTTGCAAATTTATTTAAAACTGAAAAATATCGTAAATACCGAGCCGTCTTACCAAAGAAAAACATTAAAATTGTGTGTAACCTGTTTGCAAACGCAAATTTCTTAAAATTAAAAAAAAATTACTCTCGGTAATGTACGCACGGGACGATTTTATGAAACACAGTGAGGATGGGTCACTTCCAAAACAATTTAACATCAACATTTAATGAATCTGAGGAATTGCTGATTATGCACCATCCCTATGACGACTGTGGAAAGCGAAAGATGTTTCTCTACCCTAAAACGAATGAAAACATTTCTAAGAAACACTATAGGCCAGGGATATCTATTGAAAAAAAAAAACTTGTGAAGTCATTTTCAAATTTTAATGATCAAGTCATCGGGGATGGGGTTCAACTACAAACAGATTTAATGGTCATGGTGAGTTTAGCAAAATTTTATTATCTAGATAACTATTTAAAAATGTAATGTCTAACAATTACACTCGTATCCCTACACAGCAAAGTGTGTTTATGATACTAAGAAATGTAAAATTTTTGGTTGCAACGCATTTCCCTATCCCCATTCCAAAATTTGGTTATACGTGCCCCACCTGTTTTCCCCCACGAACCGCCGCTGTCTATATATGGATCATTAATGCAAACACATATAAGCAAATTATTTTCCAGTGACGATTTATATATTTAATTTTTAAAGCCACCACAGACGAGAAGCGTTTTATGTATAAGTAAGAAGTAACGAAGGGGATTAATGTTTTCAAACTTCTGTTACCAGGCTTTCGTATTCAGATCGTGGTGAAATCCAAAACTTATCTAAATCTTGAGTTAAAAATTCTAGTTGCAGAGTTTTGTATTTCAATATTTCAATAATTTGGTTGTGAATCTCAATAGGTTGATCAGCAGATGCAACATTTTCATCAAACGGATTGAGGACCCATCTTTTCGACAAATCCTCGTTGCTATCTGGAAAATATTCCAGTAACTGAATTTTCAATTTGCATCGTTTTCAAGGCATATAATCCAAATACCAAGCTTCTTGATAAATGCATTGACTTTGTCGGTCATTAGTAAAATGCTGTTACGGTCTTGTCAACTCGTATTCAAGTAAATCAAATGTAAAAATAAGTAATCACTCAAGTAAGCTAACATCAGTATCTTATTCTGGCCTTATCATTTTGTTATGCCGTTTGATTATCCATCTTCTGGACTGCCCAGTTACCAAGATGGTCGATTATTGAGCAGTTCTGTGTCCAGAACGTGGGGATCCTGAAAGGTCTGGAGTCTACATTGACCGGGTTGTACAATGAGCGGACCCCAAAATGACGGGGTTCTATAATGTCCGGACCCCAAAATGGAGTCCGGAAATCTTATTGAAAAACTCGTTATTTAATATTTAATTAAACTGCATCAAACTTTTAGTTTGGTTCAATTTATATTAAGTTAAAGACTGTCAACTTCCAGGTTTATTTAATAATTAGACCTGTAGTTTAACGTCAGATCCGAACCGCGGTCATTAGTTCTCGACTTATCTCTTAGAGCCATCAACCACACCGCAAATATTTTTGAAGATAAGAAAAAGAAACCACTAAAGCCGTGCCTACTGATTTGTTTTTAGCCTAGAATGCATCAACAGGGTGAAATAAATACGTTCTATCCAATCGCCATCGATTAGGGCAATAAAATTGGGAAACCCCGACACCCAAGTCCCGTATTTCACTCTAAGTTCCCCCCGTCGGATTCCAAGAGTACGATAATAACACTCCCAGGGCTCATTATTCTAATCCATATCCAAATCTAAACTTCCAACGGTTTAAATTATCGCTTTTGGAAGGTGGTGTGGGCGGTCCTGCGATTCGTTCCTGCTTTATCAAAACTGTTTAGCCATAAATACGTTCGCTTTGGTCGGTGGCATCGGTTACGTGAGACTTTAAGGAATTAATTCCGGTGTAGTTGTAGATTTCGGTTCGGTTTTGCGAGCAGGAACTCTATAAATCAGTTAGTTGCCCTCCCTGATAAGAACTGGTCAAAGTTTAATTGAATTTTTATTAATGTATGCGGTGGATAAAGTTTACGCCTTTTTGACAGCCACAGTGTTTGCCAGAAATATCAAGTAATACATATTGATAATAAGTTATTACATTATCATATAAAGGGTTGTCCAATAAGAGTATCACAACTTTAACCTTCAAGAAAAGCACTGGATATGGGATACCCAGGAGTGAATTAAAAGTGTTTTCCCTTATTAATTGAATGGGGGAAAAATTTTACTATCCCCACTACAGATTATGTGAATACTAACAAAAATATAAGCGACCGTAGTTAGTCTATGGGTATACGTCAATCCAGTGCTGTTGTTGTGTAGTGTTTTTTTTAGTAAGTAAATCATAAATATTATATTTTCTATAGTATTTTTATTGAAAACTTTAATTTTATATTTTTTTAACATTTATTTATGGGTTTCGTTCATTTTCTATTTAGCTCAAAATGAACACGCGTTCTCGTACTCACTGTGGATCTGAAGTAGAAGCGTTATATGAGGCAGCTGATATTTTTGACGACATAGGGAGTGAAAGCGAGACCGAATCGGTTTTTGAAGAGCATCATACCAATGAACTTTACTTAACTATATAAACATATTTTTTAAATAAAGCTAAATTATGTAATAAGTCTCTGAAAGTACATAAAGTCCCCTTTTAAATGCCGTTGGAAGAAAGTTTTTATCTATTAATTTCGCCTAGATATGTTAGTTTGAATAGAACACCCCATTTTAAAATTTTTGTTTTATTTTTGCTGCTGGTAATAGAAATACTATTATTTTTTGGAACATACTATAGATATAGTTTTTTTCTATACTGATTGAGATTTAAATTAAAAAAAAAATATTAAATTGGATAATTTAATCAAAATATATTAATAATCAAATACATACTGTCTGTGTATGTGCTCCGGAATATTGAGGGTTAAAATAAGGTACAATGACAAGTAAAAATAACAATCCGGTAGATTTATATTTTATTTTGAAGATCAAATAACAGCATTAAGTTTTGAAAATAATGTCGCTCAAATATCCTTCTCGGCTTAGTCTGGCGAAATGTATTCGAGAGACTCAATTTTCGATTAAACTTTCACACAAAATATCACGTGGTATATTTTCAGTAGTGGCCTGAATGTTTCGTTTAAAGCCAAGAATTATTTGAAGTTTATTTTTGCAAACCAGATATTTAACATAATCCCACAAAGAATAGTCCAAAGTCTTGAGATCGCATCATCTTTGTGGCTAATTGACGCATCTAAAAAACTTTTCTTGCAATAAGTCGATTGTCTGGCTTGGTGGTGACAAGTCGCACTATTTTGTTGAAAACAACATTGTTTATATCCACATTTATCAGTTCATCATCGTCTTTAAGAAAATAAGGTATACCAAACCTAACGCTCCTTCAGCACAAAACCATACCAAACAGTGACTTTCTGAAGATGAAGAGGTAATCCCCGAATCATTTCAGGATTTTCATCGACCCAAACCCTGCAGATAACCTTTGTTCACAAATCCATTAAGCCAGAAGTGTGCGTCGTGAGAAAATATTATTTTTCCCCAAAGTGGGCCGCCTTCCAACTGCTCTAGAGTCCAATTGTTGAATCATGTATCTTTCCATGGTGAATTGATACAATGTACTGGACACAGCAACTTATGGGTGATGCTTGCATTTTAAACAATGTTGCCGCTATTGCGTTTCAAATTGCTGCCATTATTATTGGAAGACCCTTCATATACGAATTATGCAGTGTAATATATCGGTAATGGTAATCGGTTGCTTAATCTACTACACTAATCCCTTGTCAACCGCGGTTTTGATTATCTACGGTTTTGTCTTGCGAAATAGTCTAGACTCAATTTTCAATCGAATTATGTAGCCTACAGTGCGTGTTCGTTGCAATCTCGTGCGAACTGCTACTCTAATTTTACAGGAATTGTTTTATAACCTTTTTCGCCTGACCCACGACTATTGGTTACGCATTTACATAGTTTGTACGAATCATTATTCAAACAAAGTTGGTAATTAGGGAGAATCTTATAATTTTCGTGAGTTTAATTACATAGTTGTTTGTACATGTCCTAATTTTAAAACCTAATATTGTCCACAGACCAAGATTTTATTAAAAGGAAGTGAAATGTAATGACTATTGATACAAAAATTCAATTGTTAGACTGTCTTGCTGCAGGTAAAACATATGCGAGTGCGGCGAAAAAGTTTAAAGTGAATGAATCCACAGTAAGAACCATAAAAAAGAGTGAGCAATGCATTCGTTCTAGTGTTTCGTGAGGTATTGGTACCAGCAATAAAGTTAGATGTTTCTCGCGACCTCTAACGATGGGAAATATAGAAAGAGCGTTCGGAATTTGATTCAAAGATCAAACAAAAATAAGAGAGCCTCTTAGCAACCGAATTATTCAAGAAAAAGCTAGGCGTGTTTTTGAGAATCTAAAGTAAATGACGAAACTCTAAGTTTCGGAGCCAGTATGAGTTGGTTTGAAAATTTTAAAAGCCACCTTTTGCTACACAACGTAAATATTACTGCGGAGTTGACTTCTGCAGATTACGAGGCGGCTAACCGGTATCCGGCTGAATTCGAACAATTGACTGAAAGCAAGGGTTATCAACTAGATCAGGTATTTAACACCGATGAGACAGGTTTATATTGGAAGAGGACACCTGCTCGGCCATTTGTGTTTCAAACCGAAAGATCCGCACCAGGATTTAAAACTGCAAAGGATGTGCTCTTCTAGTTTGCTCTAATGCTTCAGGTAATCACATGATAAAGCTACTGCTTATATATAAATCTTTAAACCCACGCTCTTTAAAAAATAAAAACAAAAATGATCTGCCGGTCTTTTGGAGAGCAAATCGAAAAGTTTGGGTGACTGCAAGATTATTTACAGACTGGTTTCTGAACTGCATCGTACCCGTTGTTTCAAAGCTTTACTTCTAATAATGCTCCCGGCTTTCAGATATGTGTTGAATAGCATGCAACAAAATCCTGTTCTCACTGTTACTGAGAGTTGGAAAGCTTTTAATATCACCATTACATAACATTTATCAAAGAAGCAGTGGATGACTTATGTTCATCATCACTGAGTTCTTGTTGGTGAAAGTTATGGCAACAGGTTGTGACCATAACACCTTGGGTGGTATATATATATATATATATATATATATATATATATATATATATATATATATATATATATATATATATATATATATATATATATATATGTAGTGTCTTAATTATTCGCACAGTATTACATACCTATGTATGTACATTTTTTATATTTTTCTGTTTTAAGTAAAGGAATCCCTCGCCATCCGCGGTTTTGCAAACCACGGCCCTCTATACTGAACGAAACCCTCGCGGTTGACGAGAGATTCCTGTATTTAAGTTATAAACATCCGATAAACATCTCATTTTATTATAGAGATATGAAGGCTATGTGAACCCTAATATCACATGAACTAAACAACCAGCGGGGAGTTGCCTTCTGAACAATATGAACAAAGATTTCTGTCAGTATCTCAGCCCGAGTATGAGTATGTCAGCCTGGTTTTTGTAATCACTGAATTTTTTTAACATTGACCGTACACCACAATAATTTATACGACTTAATATTATTACTTCCAAGAGTCTCAGATTTAGACTGGCTCTTAGATACGTCTGTGAAGAAACAGATTGTTCATACCATTACAGCTAATTTTGGGTTATAGTTTCCATTTACACTCCCAGGCCCTCTGTACTGTGTACAAACATAGAATTTTTTAGCAATGTTTTAGAATGTTATAATTGTTTAGAAGTTCACTCAACTGATCGGTCACCCCATTTTTTTGAAAAGCGTTGACTGTACTGTCAAAATCGCCACTGGTCTATCTAATCTCACTAATATATTCATTTTTGAAAAAGGTAATATTATAGGTATTTTCTACACTAGAATATTTATCGACAGAACATAAGAATCATTTTAATATTAATCCCATCAGGCCCAGTCGCGTTAGACTTTATTGCTTGTATAAAAAGGAATAAAACAATTTTATACTTTGTTATCTATTACTTTTATTTTTAAATTTGTGTGACAATAGTTTCGTAAAACGATTTTACATTCTCAAACACTACTTTTTTCTTCTTTAAACATTGTTGAATGAACCATGCGTTGTACTGCTGTGCTTTGTTCTAACATTTGTTTAAAGCATAACTTGGGCTGTTCTGCTGTACTTGCTTCTTTCAACTTATTGATTGATTTGTCCGTTACTTTGTGATAGTTCATTTTTTAAAAAGGAATAAAACAATTTTATACTTTGTTATCACTTTTATTTTTAAATTTGTGTGACTATAGTTTCGTAAAACGATTTTACATTCTCGAACACTACTTTATTGCTGGTATGCTGAATAGTATTACTTAAATGCTGGTTTCGTACATCCATACAATTTCGTACATTCGTACAATTCTCCATATTCTCTAGATCTGTGATCCAACGATAATTTATTTATTATTTTAGCCAAGGAATACTGTAGAAAGATCACCACCAAGATGTGGGCCAGCAACATAAGAAATGTGCCAGCAAAGCACAATCATCGTGAAGCCTGATAGGAACATTTTAGGTGGAAGAAAAGAGTTTAACCCTGTGTTCACCGATGGACGACAAATGCTTGAAGGAGAAGAGATGAAATATGGAGAAAAGATTATCTGGGAACTTATTTTCCAGCCAATAATAATTTTTTGCAAATATTGTGGAACATATAAAGGGTTCCATCATATACATCCCTACCATTGGGGATGAAGGAAATTTGACAGCTCATGGCAGCCAAATTTGTTTACCGATTTTTGACAGGACTTGTAAGTTGTTTTTCGAAAAGTTTGCATTTAAATTATGGTTCGTTTCATGACGACGTCTCGGTTGCTCGCCACTTGCAAGAGTTAAGCCTCTTGCCAATAACCACGTGGCAAATTTTGAGGTTGGACTTAGGCTTGTATCTGTTTAAGGTAGTATTGTCACAAGAATTGAAGCCAACCGAACATCGTATTCGTCGTGAATTTCCCGATTGAGCCCTCGAAATGATGAAAACCGGCAACGAATTTTATCGCAAGACTCATTTCTGGCTCAATGGCTTAGCCAATAAACAAAATTGTCGATATTGGTGCGAATCTAATCCACACGTGATACATGAGAGTCCTTTACATTCGCAAAAGATCACAGTTTGGTGTGGTGCTGGAAGATTATTTTTTCTCGGAATTTGATGAAATCGATGCGGATGGCCTTTATTTTCAATAGAATAGTGCACCACCTCATGTTTTCCGAGTAAACATGGGCTAATTGCGAGCCAAGTTCGGTAACTCGTTAATTTTCACGATATGACTTCATCGTCGAGATCATGTGATTTAACTCTTTTAGATTATTTTCTCTGGAAATTATTTATTTAATTTTGAAATTCCATCATTCTTATTGGTAGACCCTTTATATACCGAGTCCTAAATTTGAAAATGAAATCATCATCATCAACCCATATCATACCACTGCAGGATGAAGGTTTCTTCAGCATGCTTCCAACTCTCGCCATCCTGAGCTTTCCTCTGCCATTCGGGTCCGATACACTAATAATAATAATATCATCAGTCCATTGTGTTTTCGGTCTTCTCCGTGGACGTTTACGATCAAGTGGTATCCAGTCCAGGACATCCCTGGCCCATCTTTCGTCCCATCGCCTCGCTACACTTCCATTTCGATTGCTTTATTCTTCCAATGATGTCACTCACTTTCGTTTGTTCACTAATCCATGTCTTTCTATCTCGTCTAGTAATGCCAAACATACATCTTTCATTTAAGAAATATTTAATATTTATTCCCAAGTCCTGCGTCATTATGTTGAAAAATATTGTGCGACAACAATTTCTGAGTTCTCCTCGAATATATATAAATTGAAATTAATTTCCTTGAAACCTTTTCTACAATTTTTATTCTATTCTTTATTTCATCAGATTAGTAAAATAGATGATTAGAAATTATTAAAATACCTTGATTACATCATCTAAACAGTTTTAGCGTATAATAATCCTGGCCGTGGGTTTAAAAGATTAAATTTAAATCGATTCCCATCCCATTTTATGGACACTGCCTCACCGGCTCATAAAAAAAATTAAAATTAATTCAACAACAGTTCCTTTTTTTTACAAAAACGACTTTTTAGAGTTTTTTTTTGTGGTATCGGAATCGTCAGCGGTCGCCGGTGGAATTTGCCAGTCTCCCAAAAACCATTTTAATCGTCATTTCCATCGGACTTTGGGGCAATAAAAAAAATATTTCCGATAGAGCGTTGTTCTGTAGTCTGCATTTGGCGGCAATTTTCAATACGCGCTAATATATAACCGATAATAAAATATGTTATTTGGAAATTGGCCGAACGTGAGGTATTGCGAGTTTAATTTTGAATTTTTTGCGAGGAAAAGGTTTGGGAATTTCAAGTAGACTTTTCGCGAAAAGGTTGAATTCGGTTTTTTTGTAGATAAATGGACTGTGTCAGAAACATTTGCAATCTTGAGTAAGAAATAATTGTTTTTTATAATTAATTAATAATTTTGAAACAACTACACTCACTTTAAAAATTATTATAATATAGTTGTCGAAAAGGCCAAAATAATCGCACCTATATATTCTTACAAACCCCGCATAATTTGTGAAGCAATTGAGATCAAAAAACGTCTAGACTGCTTGAACAAAAGGGACGACGGTGTTATATTTACATGGAAACCGTTTATTTCCAAATTGCCCATCCGAAACCCTTCCAGTCAAACGTCCACCTGCCGTCTCACCCCCATCCCTAAACCAAACGCCACACCCACAACCTCGCCTATTAATGCAGAGGTTGCCTCGTCCACATTCTTTTCTAGTTGTGAATTCTGGGGAGTAGGCAGATTGAGGTCTCGGAGTAAATCAACTAGATTCTCTTGAAAATGGCTTCAAAGTGGAAGCCGAAACGTCGAGGTTTTACAAATCTAAAACGCGGTTCTGCCCGAGAAGCTAGTAATTCTAATATTACCGACCGCGGAAGCCTTTCCGAACATTTTCCGAATTGTTAGTAAAAAAAGTCTTGGCTCGCCTATTTCCAAAATGGATTTTATTGCTTCTTCGTGCAATAAGTGCCTTCTAATGAAATATTTTTAAGGGTTCTATTTAAAATGAATACAAGTTTTATACAAGACCTACTTTTGATCTTATAGTAAATAATCAACAAAATGTGGGCAAAAAAGTAGGTATACACTATTCAACCAGAAAAATTTTAATCAAGACTTGTTAACCCCACAAAAGGAGCAGGCTATATGAGTATTTCAGTATTCGATTATTTATTGACCTGCAAGGAAGTGAATTTATTATTTTTTGTTCTCATTAAGGAGATTTCTGTTGAAATAAGAAAATAAGTTGTTTATGTTCAAAAACTGGACGTCCAAAAAAATTGCAAAGTATCCATGAACGAGAAATAATAAAAAATATCGATGAAGCCTCAAAAACGGGTGCTGCTTCCACTGCAGGTATGCTAGAAAATAATTATACAATTACACCACAAACAATACTAAATGTAATAAAAAATCCAGGGTATAACTCGCGATCTACCAGGAAAAAGCCATTTATAAGTAGGGTGAATAAAGGTAAACGTTTATCCTTTGCAGAAGATTATCTGAATAAGCCTATTAGTTTATGAAAACGAGTTTTGTTCAGCCACGAATGCAAATTTAACTTGTTTAAATCTGATGGAAAAGTTCGGTTGTGGCGAAAACCTAATCAAGCCTTAGCAACTAGAAACTTGTGTCCCCCGGTCAAGCAGGGAGAACGTGGAATTATGGTGTGGGGCTCTATGACTACGTCTAGCGCGGAAAAATTAAAACTTATTGATATCATAATGGATAAATACGTGTACATGGATATATTAAAAGGAAATGTAAAATCAAGTGCACTTAGTATTATCATCATTGATCTTCCAATAAGACAATGATATATGATATAGACTATGATATATAATGCACCAAGGCAATTAAAAACACCTCCCAAATCACCGGAAATAAACCCAATCGAACATATACAGTCTAAATTAAAACGAAGACTGAAAAAAGGGGAGATTACAAACACATCACGACTTAAGGAATCATTACTGTACGAATGGGAATATGTTGAGCTTGATGTCACTAGAAAATTGGTTCACGGGAGGTGATAAAAAACAAGGGAGGAACTATGCACCATTGATGTATACTATTGATCTATATTATACAACAAACATTATTATAATATAGTTGAAAATCAGAGACACAGCCTTTTTTGACTTTTAAAAACTGATTATTTGTGAGTTATAATTATAAACTAATATAATATGTGTGTGTATTATATACTAATATAATATGTGTGTGTATATAATATATATATATATATATATATATATATATATATATATATATATATATATATATATATATATATATATATATATATATATATATATATATATACATCCACGTCGCAGGAAGTGGACAACGGCTGAATCCGAACGTTTAACAGACGGCTAACAGGGCTCTGTATAAGCTCATAAGCAATCAGGACCATGCAATCCACCCGTCGACAGACGGCAACCGGGTGCTCGAATTCTGGAGAACCTGGACTTTCACAATCTCAAAAAAAAGTCGGAGCTTTCCGGCAAATTTCCACGCAAAACACTTACATATATTGGCACCTTCAACATCAACACGCTGATCCAACCAGGAAAACATCACAATCTAACTTCCGAACTTGACAGGCAAAAGATACTTGTGCTTGTCCTACAAGAAACACGGATGAGGATACGGTGGACTACGGGAACTATCGCATATTCAAAAGCAGGACAGACAAACGAGTCGCCAGAGGCGCTCCGCTTCTGGGCATGACCTTTCTGGTACACACAAAGGGATATTTAACTTTATTACGGAAATCACCCCCATACACAATAGACTAATGACAATGCGCATAGAGTGCACCAATAAAAAATACATCATGATCAACGTACATCCGCCCACAAAATAGGGACAACAAGGAAAACCCTAAGTCTGCAGCGAAATTCTGGGCAACACTAGAGAAGGTAATGGCAAAGGTAGATACAGAAGAAGATAGCACAGAAGACTTGATTACAAAAGATGAAGAGGGCATATGGCAAGAAACACAAGAAATGAATATCTACAAGAGAGACACTTACACTCCACACAAAAAGCGGCATAGAAAACATATTAAAAGAAGAATGCAAAACTATGGGGAAAATTATCGGCCGAAAACTGACAGAGGAAGGATACAGACTATATTCTCGAAAGACCAAATGTCCAACGTAGCGGCGGACATAAGAAAAAGAAGGTTGAAATTTTATGGACATATCAGTAGACTCCCACCGATAAGACTCACCAACAGAATTCTTACATACATACAAGGAGTCATGTCAACAGTACCATGGATCACACAAGTGAGCGAAGTTTCGAAGAGATCGGGGACAAAGTGGATGAAGGAGAGAGAGAGAGTCCACGGAGAAGGGATGAGAGAAGTGTGGAGGATCAGAAAGAACAGTCGAAAACTATGCTATATTCTATACTATTATTATTCTATTTATTAATTTTTATCGCAAAATTGTTTATTATACACTTTTAGTTATTGTCGACAGTTTTATTATTCTATTTTTGATATTTTTTTTAGCGGTGGGTGACCTCGAAGTTCGCCGAAGTTTGTTATCGCCTCGAATACACACTATATCGGTTCGGAACAATCGGTAGTCCTCAAAAGTAAAGCAGGTACTTTTAATCTAAATATGACTGACAAAATATTGCAACTATTGAACATGCCACGCCACTGTTTGCAAGCATCTTAACCTGACCGGATCGCAACTTATGGAAGTGGATTTCGAGGTGAAACAGAGAGAAAAGCTGGATAATTTACGATCAGACAGCTTACTGTTCGAATTTATCCTTTGGCGGGTTCTCTTACTCTGGACTTAATCTTGATTATTACCTCTGAAAGGTCGTATTTTTTTGGTCCGTCCTTGAAGATAACGTGTTACCATTATTATCGGCGGAGTTTCGTGGGCGTTCAGAGAGTTGCGGAGATTTTTCTCGAGTATGGAGGCGAGACTAAGGGGGTGGAGACTATTCTGAGTGATGGACAGTACACGTTAAATGGCCATCAATTGAACTCGGCTGGCCCTGGCTAGGGAATCCCTCGTCCCGTCTGGTTGGTCAGCTTATCAGTAAAGTTTTGATTGTTTTATCTTTGAAACATATGGCAGTTTATTAAGTTGCAAAAAAAGTTGTTTGTAATAAATTGATTAATTATCTGTTTCACTAAGTCCATTTTGATGGCTGTCAACTCGAATGTGTATGATCTTAGTCATTACTATTATTTTGTGGGTTTTATAGTTGCTCAAATGACCCAGTTCAGATCAAGCTTATTCGAAGTGATATCTCAGCGATCTGGTTATCCTTCAAAATATTGATGTTCCAATATTTTATGTCCCAAGTATACATATTCTCCCACCACCTCAGCATTGTTGTTATCTATGGTAATATTGTCTTCCACTGGACATGTCTGACAGACATGTCTGGATGCCATCAGACTATAACTCGATAAATCATATTATCCTTATTCACAAAAGATGGCGGCATTTAATTAATTTATACCTAGACCCTTAAATATTTCAATGTCCAAGGAAAAAGTGCTGTATCACCTAATACATGCGGACCTTCCAGACTTGACCCCCTGTGATTTCCTTCTATTTCCAAATATGAAAATATATTTGGATGGATCGAAATTCATATCAAATGAGATCATTGTCGAACTAAAGGTTTATCTTGCAGAGTGCGGCAAGTCGTACTGTGTCGAAGGTATAACAGAATTGGGAAATCATTACGCGACGGATATTGAGCTAAAAGAAAACTACGCTAAAAAATAAATCGATTTTCGGTAAAAAAAACAGTATTTCATTTAAATAGTATCGGTCTTTTCACCCTACCCCCGTGTATTCCCGAACTAAACAATTGGCATAACGACAACCTTGAAAGTGTTCGTCGGCATCGACTTTTCAACACAAACACACGCGTTTAACGCTTGTTTTCACCTCGAGTCCTTGAGGGAGTTGCTTGACACGCGACTGTTTCCTTCGCGTATGTCAAGCAGGCCCTGGTTCACGCAACGAAGCGTTAAGGTAGCAGCACTGGACAACCTCACCTCCGACGAAGAGATCTTAACTGTGTTAATTGTTTCCTGCATGTGGAACTATAAGATGTTATTTTTTGAGTCAATAGAAAAATAATGGTGTTGATATATCGGGTGAAGTACCATTTTGTTTTAATGGCATTATTTTCGTGGTATTTGACACTGTTTGGGTTTGGCTGTTGTGTATTGCAAACGTGTCAGTTTTATTATGAATAAATAAATACTGAAAGAACGAAGGTAAAAGTGTTATAATTTTCATTTAACCCTTTGAGACTTTTTCTTGTTTTAAGCGCGATAAAAAATATTTCGGAGTAAATAATTAATTAATTTGTGTCTCTAAAGGCTCTACTTGTTTGTGTTTTTTTAATAAGAAAATGTGCATAATTATGTACAAAATGTTTTAATAGCATAAAAAAATATTACATTTCTAACAGTTTCTTTCTATTCTATACATAAATGTACCCAACACTTATCACAAAAGAAATGCGTTGTTTGGTTATATTTGTCATTTTTGCACCGCTTTCCTTCCTTACTACCATCAAGATGTGGCAGATGATCTATGGAATTGTATTGTACTTCTGAACATGGCCTGATTTCTTCATTACGTTTTGGAATTTTTGATCTTGGATCATTCAGGTGTTACGCTGCTTGGCCTTCATCTTTTGCCTTAACCTTGAACTGGTTTACCAACTTTTACCAAACACTCTTACACACTCTTGACATATTTTTGGGATCTGTAGTCGATTGCAATCTTGCCTATATTCAAACCAACTGTTGACAACACCCCAGTCAACTGCATTAAATATTAGGCGAAGTGTCCACTTTCAAAAATGAATATAAATTCTATAGAATTCGATGATTTCATCGAGTAAATCAACGCCACCCGTTGAGCGATTATATAATTTTACTATTTCAGGCCATGTAACATCCACGTACTTCTCGGTCTTATCCCACCTAGAAACCAAATCTTTCTATCCAACATCCACAAAATTAGAAGCCAGTACTACCATGTATCCATCCATTTTACTACTGCAATATCTCTATTTTCGGTTGTCAGTTCATCATGGGATACCTACCTCTTTGTTTCAACTGTTCGTTATTCAATAGTGAAGGCTTTATTATATATATATATATATATATATATATATATATATATATATATATATATATATATATATATATATATGTACATATATATATATATATATATATATATATATATATATATATATATATATATATATCTATATCTATATATATATATATATATATATATATATATATATATATATATATATATATATATATATATATATATATATATATATATATATATATATAATCTGCCAACCCGCATTGGACCAGCGTGGCAGATTACGGTCCATACCTTCAACATGGTATTTCAATATGTTGAAATATGACAGTACAACCTCAAACACGGCCCTCATTCCCCGGAGGCCAAGGGGCAACTACCTACGGCAGCGGGAAGACCTGCCCCAAGGCAGAGGGTGCTAAGAATCACCGGGTTAGATCAGGCTGCCATTGGACTTTTGACATTGCAACGTTCAATATACGGACTATGAAAACAGAGGCCCGATTGCAAGAACTGTTAATCGAACTTGACAACATACATTGGGATATTATTGGGCTTTGTGAAACACGAAGGAAGGGTGAAGAGTTAATCAAACTGGAACCAACTGGACACGTACTCTACACTCGAGGTACGGAAAATGGCCGATGTGGCGGAATTGGATTCCTCATCAATCGAAAGCTGAAGGACAGTGTGGTAAAATTTGAAAGTACATCCGACCGATTAGCCCAATGCGTCATTCAGCTGAATAAAAAGTTTAGGCTTCAAATCGTCCAAGCTTATGCACCAACTATAAGCCATAAAGATGAGGAAATTGAGGAATTTTATGATGATCTGGCCCAGCTTTTATACAAGGAGAAATGTAGGTACAAAATCCTGATGGGTGATTTTAATGCCAGAATTGGAACAACAAGAACAGACGAAAATGCAACTGGCCCATATGGAACTGGTGAGCGAGACAATAGAGGTGACAGATTAGTTGATTTTGCTGAAGGACAAGAACTATATATTATGAATTAATTCTATAAGAAAAATATTAGCAGAAAATGGACATGGAAAAGTCCATCTGGGCTCACAAGCGAAATTGACTACATCATAACCAACGATAAAACAATATTTACCAATTGTACTGTCCTTAACAATTTTAATGTTGGAAGTGACCACCGAATGGTACGAGCAAGGGTTCGGATTGACTGTCGAAAAGAGCGCGAAAGAATGGTAAGATCAAAGAAGGGCAAGGTGGATTCTGGAAAACTGCTGGAGAGAGGAAGCGATTTTGAGATTGCTTTGTCAAACCGGTTTGCTGCGTTACAAGATCCAGAGGACGTGGAAATATCAGTTCAATATGAAGAAATCGCCAACAATGTACTTCAAACGGCTGCTTCAATAGCACCAGAGGAAAAATGTCTCAAACAAACAAAAATCTCCAGTGAGACTGGAGACCAGAGATTGATTTAATGAAGAAACGGCGAGCAATGAGAAATGCAGGTAGTCCTTTTGGCAGGGTCGAGTACACTGAGCTCTGCAAAACTATAAGAAAACGTATCAGAGAGGACACGCGCCGATTCAATATGCAGCTAGTGCAAAAAACCCTGGAAGAAAACAAAGGAATTAAGAAAGCTAAACAGAAGCTGAGAAACAAAAGAACGCAAATATATGCTTTAAAGCGTGAGGATGGCACAGTGTGCAGGACGCGTACCCAAATGTTAGAGATTGTCAGAAGGTTTTATTCCCAGTTATATGAAGATCAGAGCCAGTCAGGGACAACAATACCCACGGAAGAACAATATATAATACCAGATATCCTAGTGGAGGAAGTAACAAATGCTACAGAATTGATGAAGAACGGCAAGGCTCCAGGAAAGGATAGTGTAACTGTCGAAATGCTAAAAGCTGGTGGTCGGACGTTACATAAAACACTGGCAAAATTATACTCAAAATGCCTCAAAGAACAAAAAGTACCGGACTTATGGAAAAATGCAGAAGTGATCCTTTTACATAAAAAAGGAGCACAGGAAGATTTAAAGAACTACCGTCCAATAAGCCTCCTATCAGTGATGTACAAAGTTTTCACTAAGATAATTTCTAAAAGAATATTAAAAAAACTGAATGACGCACAACCAAGAGAACAAGCAGGATTCAGAAGTGGATTCAGTACAATGGATCACATCCAGGTTGTACAGCAGGTCATAGAAAGGCACAACGAATACACCATGCCACTGTGCTTGGCTTTTATCGACTACGAAAAAGCATTTGATTCCATCTCAAAGCATGCGATAATGGATGCACTGCTTAGCCAAGGTGTAGAGAGAGCCTATGTAAACCTATTAGAATCGATATATGATGGAGCTACAGCCACAATTCACCTTGATGATCTTGAAGTGGGAATTAATATAGAACGAGGTGTACGGCAGGGTGACGCAATATCGCCTATTCTTTTCTCGGCTGGCCTTGAAGAAATATTCCGTAAACTGGATTGGGAACAGGATGGTGTAAAGATCAATGGTGCAAACTTAAACCATCTTAGATTTGCAGATGATATTATTCTCATTTCACAAGACCCAGAGGAGCTGCAAAGACGCATACAAGAACTGCAAAGGGCTGGCGAACCATTTGGCTTGAAAATAAACCTGAAAAAGAGTCAGGTTATGCTCAATAACTTCGCTCAGGACAGAAGAATTTCAGTTCTAGGAAGGGATTTAGAGATTGTGGACAGCTTTATATATCTTGGGCAGAGGATTTCCATGGAGGGGAATACCGCCCGGGAGGTGGAACGGCGTGTTAAATGTGGCTGGTAGGCATTTGGTAGGCTCAACATAGTGTTTAAGAGCAGACTCCCACTTTGCCTGAAAAGAAAAGTATTCGATCAGTGCGTTCTACCCGTTATGACATACGGAAGTGAAACCTGGACACTCACATCGCAATCAATTCAAAAACTTCGGGTGGCACAGAGGGGAATGGAAAGATGTATGCTTGGCATTACAAGACGAGACAGAAAGTCCTGCGCATGGATCAGGGAACAAACAAAAGTATTTGACATCATTGGAAGAGTAAAACAGTTGAAATGGAGATTGGCAGGCCATATAGCGAGGCAATGGGACGACAGATGGACCAGGGCAATCCTGGAGTGGATACCGCTTGATCGCAAACGTCCGCGAAGAAGACCGAGAGCACGATGGATTGATGACATCGTTAAGTATATTGGACCCGAGTGGCAGAGGAAAGCCCAGGACCGTGAAGGTTGGAAGCATGCTGAAGAGGCCTTCATCCTACAGTGGATCGATGCGGGCTGATGATGATGATGATGATGATGATGATATATATATATATATATATATATATATATATATATATATATATATATATATATATATATATTATGCAATAGTGGAGATGGATGACCATCCAACTATTGGATTAGTGGACGGCTCTTACTGTCTCAGCAGCAAATATTTTTTGTTGGAGCATTATATGCAATATATAATGACATTCTGGATGATTGCACAGAGGAGTATAAACCAAATATCAAAAAACGAAAATTAAAACCATGGATAACCGATAGCTTAGTCAATAATATCAGAATCAGAAAGCAATTATATTGAAAGTGGACTAATCAAAAAAGGCAATCCTGAAGTTTTAAATAACTATAGAAGTTACAGGAATTATTTAGGCACACCACTAAAACTGCTGAAAGGAAATACTTTGAAAGACAAATTGCCAACTGTGATTGTAACATGAAAAAAATTCTAAGCATTTTCTAAGTATTTTGATGATGTACCTGAGGCTGTTACAAAGCAAGTCGAGCAAGAGCAGCAATACATAAAATGCGATAGATCTTCTCTGCATACGGTGAAGTCATTTGCAGTCACTCCTGTTGATCACGATACGGTGAAGAATATCATCAGCTAATTAGATGCAAATAACAGTACGGGACATTATGAGCTTGGAACTCAAATGCTAAATCATATTAAAAACCGGTTTGCTCCAATTGTGGCTTATATGTTTAATATACCAATTTCAAAGGAGAATATCCTAGTCAATTTAAAAAAGCTGAGCTTGTGTTCATTTTTAAAGGCGGTAACAGTTCGATCTGTGAGAGTTATCGGCCTATTGCGATTTTGTCGGTGTCATTAAAAGTTTTTGAAAAATTAATGGTACAACAGTTAACTAATTATTTAGATAAAATAAATTTTCTTGCAGAAACTCAATATGGCTTTAGGAAGGGTCTGGGAACGAATCCAGCCTTGTTTCGGCTTACCAGTTACCTGTATAAAAACCTCAATGAAGAAAAATATGTAAGTGGATTATTTTTAGGCATTAGTAAGGCATTTTATGCTGTGTCTTATTTTATTTTATTAGAAAAGCTGGAAGCATTAGGGAAAAGGGGAACTATCTGCAAGTGGTTCCATTGTTATTTATCTGGAAAAACTCAGATTGTTAAAGTGAATGGGTTTAATAACACAGAGAAATCAGTATTGTGTGGAGTCCCTTAGGGTACTGTGTTAGGCCCAATATTATTTAAAATTTATATAAATCACCTTAGTTCCTTAAGAATAAAGGGCTACATTTTTATATTTGGTGATGACACAGCCCATGCTATAAGCAGGGGATACCCAATTAAAAGTACAGCAAAATATTCAAAGCTATTTGATAGCTTTTTGATAGATATTTGATTTCAAAAATATTGAAAAGCTGGTTTGTTAGAAATAACATGCTCGTCAAGCTGAGTAAGACTAGGATCCTGGCACTTCGATGGGCCTATTAAATGACATCATTTAAACACTAAAGATACATCATGCGATTGTATAGAGGTGAAACAGTCTGCTGCAGTTAAGTATCTTGGTATTACTTTGGATGAGCTACTTTCTTGGAAACCTCATATACTCAGTTTAAAGAAAAGCCTCATATACTCAATATAAAGAAAGCGTCAGAGTGTCTCATTTGATATATTAAGACATGTATATACTACGCTCTTGCTAATTCTATTTTAACATATGGAATTGTTGACTAGGGTGGCACATACAAGAACCACCTTGAGTTTCAATCGAGAGAATGCAAAAAAGATTTCTAAGGATAATGTGCAGAAAACCGAGGGATCACCCGAGTAGGGAATTTTTTATTATGATGGGAATTCTTCCTTTGAAATGCCAGTATTATGTAATGCGATAGCTCCTTATCTATCTCTTAGCTCTCTTGGGTATACATATAAGTAACACATTCATTATGACAGGAGTGAGAAAGTCCTGTTACGTCCTGACCCCTCGGTTATTTAACCTTTTGCCGGAAAACATAAAAGATAACATTGTGAAGAAGAATATCAGCCTCATTCGTCTCATTTATGTTGGTGTTTGTCAGCAAGGCTGAATTGATTTCCCTTGTTTTTGAGCTTTAATATATGGGGTGGGGTTGTGTCCTTTTTCATGCTTTTGTTCTTATTTTATGTAATGTGAATGCCTATGCTGAATGTTGTAATCGTTTTTCTTTTTCTAAAATTTATATTTTCTTTTCTGGTGTTTGACCCACACACAAGCACTGCTTTGTGGGTTGTAGGTTAGTATTCTTATTATATTAGCGTAGAATTTAGACATACAGGCTGTATGGAATTCTATTGTATATTGTAAAGATTGTAAAATAAAAGTTATATAAAAAATATGTAACTTTATGACATCTCATAAGACCATTTCCGATATCTCCTGTAATTCTACTCTGGTTCTTCAATGATGTCATCGCATATTAGTAGTGAAAATATGGGAGCGCAACCTCCTCCTCCTCCTCATTTCGGAGGTTGCGCTCCCTTATGTATGCGGACAAATAAATAGCCGCAAAACAAAAACAGAACAAGGTAATCACCCATCCTCCTCATCTTCTCGTCCGTTTCACCTTCTTATTCGTCTTTGCCCCCACTATATTTCTGGTCCACATACATATGGGAGCGCAACCTCCTCCGCCTCGTTCGAAATGAGGAGGAGGAGGAGGTTGCGCTCCCATATTTTCACTACTCATATTATTCACTTTTTTTCTCCATAATATCGTTTTCCAGTTTTAATAAATCCTTAGAAATCCATAAAACAAAACAATTCTTTTTTGGCTAATTTTTATCTAGAGCGTTTTGACGCGAAATCAAAGACGGCGATTTAAAGGACGACGGTCCATATCCTTTCTCCGAAAAAAAAAATGCAAAAAATGTGACAGGTTAACCCCCAAAATCCATTTGTACTGCCATCTAAATATCCCAGACCCAAAACAGAATCTTTTGTTCTTTCGACAGTTTATACCTCTTCGATTTTCTATTCAAAAAAAAATATATATGAAGGAAAACAATCTTCCAAGACTATTATGGGGAACCTATTCATATCGAAAGAGAAAAAAATGTCCTTATATATGTACGTATAAAGCAAATATATACTTTGTCTTCCCTTTTTGTTTTAAGTGTGTATTTGATTTATCAATGTGGCATTGAATCGTACGTGGAGCTATAAAGAGGGATTTAAAGTAGCTCTTTTGTGAATAATAGATTCGCACAAGTGGTCTTTCGAGTATTAAGTTCCATTTTTTAATGATTTATTATCGTTGTACAGCCTTGAATATATTTTTACCGAAATCCCTTTGTTTTAGACATATTTTTTTATAAATTGATATAACCCTTGTGGTTTTCAAATACCAGGGCACTGTAAAAAGTTTGCAAAAGGACAGTGGATTACGAGGGTGATTCCATGAATTATTGTTTCCATTTATTGGCATTAGTGGGTGAAACATTTTAATAATAGGATTTTAAATGATACACTTGCAGCTTTTTAATGTTTCAAACGTTTATTGTAGATTTTGCTCTACATATGTTTCGCCTTGTTAGGGCTAATAACTAATACTAAAAGTCAAACACCAAGTGTTTCCAAGTATACAGGTAAAATTATTTCTTTTTATTTTTTGTTTCTTTAACCTCTAGTCTAATTATCCTGAATGTCGGCTGGTAAAAACCGAGCTATTCAATTACAATAGTGTTTTGGAAATTTAGCTGATCATTGGTGGTTACTATATGACTATTTCTTAAGGATTTTTTAATTAACAATATTTCTACTAGGTCTAATTTTTTACTTATCTTTTCTGAGTGTAATAATTTAACATATTTTATATCTATAAAATGATTGTTTTCAATACAATATGAAGACAATCTGGTGCTTTTTATATCATTTAAGATATCTTTGTTGATATATACAGCTTCAAATTTTGAAAAAAAATGGATATTAAGGTTGTATACAAACCATATAATAAATTAAGAGAAGTTCTGGGTAATCTAAAGGATAATGTAGAGCAACATGAAAAGTCGGGGATTTACGAAATTAGTTGTCAAGACTGCGATCGAAGGTATATTGGGCAAACAAAAATATCCATATTGACAAGATATAAAGAACATATTGCCCACATTAGATATGGGAGAAATGAAAAATCTTGTGTTGCCCAACATGCAATCGAACACGACACAGTATAGATATTAGTAATTTAAGGCTAATTAAAAGTGTTAATAATAATAGGGCTTGGGATGCATATGAAATCATTCAAATAGAAAAATGTAAGAAAATCATGAACCAAGATAAAGAATCTATCCCGTTCAGTCAACTTTTTCAATTATTAATGTAAGGCTTAGTAAAGTTCACTTTTTTCAAAGTGTTCAAAGTTTTTCATATAAATAGAACATAGTTTAGTTTTAGAATTAGATTAAATCATCTCCTGATGATGCTAACATGGTTAGCGAAACGTGCGTCGAGCAGTTCAAAAAAAGTGATTTGGTGTTTGTGGTAAATCTCTTCAAGTTTAAAATTATCTTTGTTTAGTGGAAAGCTAACTAACCTATGTATTAGACTATGAAAAGGAGATAGTTTAACTTGCCAAGATTCTTAAGGACTAAAATGTATAACCGTGTCTGTTGTAGTCGGTTTTCTGTAAATATCAAATTGTAATTTATTAGATATTTTTTTTATCGTTATTTCTAGGAAGTCAATTTCATCATTAAGTCCAATCTCCATAATAAAGTGAATATTTTTCAATTTCAATTTTCACGTATCACTGCCATTGTGATATATTGTTGATTAATGGATTTTTAGAGTTAAAAATAATATTTTCGAAATCAGCCGTACAAATTTCAGATAACAAAGGTGAGATAGACGAGTCCATCGGAAAAATGTATTAATTAATTTTATTTATAATCCATGAAGTTATTATATTCAGCCAAGAAAACTAAAAAATTACACCTACTAGAAATATTGAAAATAAAAAATCCTTAAGAAATAGTCGTATAATAACCATAAACAAACACTTATATTTCCAAAACACCCCGGTAATAGATAAGATTATATTGTAATTGAATAGCCCGGTTTTTAAGAGCTGATATTTAGGATAATTAGACTAGACGTTAAAAAACAAAACAAATAAATAAATAAATGTACCTGTATACATGGAAACACTGTGGTTGACCCTTAGTATTAATTCAAGCTACTCTTGAGAAAGTCCTGACAAGGTGAAACATATACAGACTAAGTGTATCATATAAAATCCAAGTATTTTCAAAATGTTTCACAACTGCAAAATCCATAAACATTATGAAACATTTTAAGTTTTTTTCTTTGTTTATTGCTTTAAATATTATTTTGTAATTCGTGAGGACAAACATTAAGATTTCACGTAGTCGAACTACGTTAGCATCAGTAGGAAAGTATCATAATGTTATGACGTCCATTGAGAAATGCATTATTTTGAATTTCTAATCTTTCTTCTTCTCATCCTGTCATCTCCAAACGAAGGTTAGCGGCCATTATGACTGCTTTCACTTTATTTACAGCTTCTCTAATTCTTCAATCTCTCTTGTTTCGATGTATATTTAAATAATTCTCTTAACATGACATTCTTCGCCTTCCCACGCTTCTTCCTCCCTTTTTCTTTCCCTGCAGAATCGTTCTCAATAATTGGTAATGTTGGCTGGCTTTATGGCTGTTATTATCACTTTTTGGTGGATATTCTGCTTAGGACCTCCTCATTTGTGACTTTCTCTACCCAAAATGTTCATACTATTCTCCTAAATACCCAAATTTCATAAGAGTCTTTTGATTATGTATTTATTAAGAGTAGAAGCTTCTATACAGTTATTTTGATATTGTTTCTTATAGAAGCACATCTAGCCCATAATATTTTTCAATTAGCTTCTTACAAACATGTTCCACTCTATTTTTAATCGTGATTTCGGCTCGGAGCGTAGAATAACCTCATTAATTAACTTCACCGACAAATCTAGCTCTGACGTACGGTTTCTTAATTTACTTTTTTTTCTCTCCAGACCGACCGTAAACGGAAGAAAAAGTAATTTATTATATTGTCACGGAAAATGTTTTGGCCATGTGAAAATTCGAATCGAAAAACGATCAAATAGGTCGTCAAATAACCTCCAACTTACTCGCAATAGAATTTTATATAAATTAGCCGAAGTAAAATTGAATTCTAAATAGAGAGTTGATACGGAAAATCTTTTGAATGACGAATCTATTTAGAATGACTTTGTTTTTTGTTCTCTGTTTCTATTTCTGAAGAGAATTATTTTTGGTTCTAAATCCAGTACTAATACTGAACTTTATATGCTTCAACTAGTTCTTTCTATGGGTCTTTTCTTTAAATTATAGTTGGTCCTCAACTTGATGATCCAGAGAGGCGAAAATTTTCGGATAATCTGGATGAGTCATGAACCACACCGTAAATGTAAATATCCACTCCAAAAGAATGTTGCTGTGATATAATGGGATCAGCTGGGCGTCCTGAATTAAGAATTGTTCTAATCTGATCAATCAGTTACTGCCCACCGTTACTAGCAGCGATCGATTCGGGCTAGTGACACTCTGGAGGCCAAAAATAGCATCCGACATATTCCCCAGTCTTAACCTCTTTGAATTTTTATCTCTTCCAATTCCTGAAACATTACTTCGTTAATAGCCGCTGCACATCATAATCACAACATTCTTGTTGACTAATAAGCCAAATTTTGTTTGCCCAGACTATGTTATTGCTAAGCCAGAAAATGGCGGATCAAAAACTGGATGGATAAATATAAATATGGTTAGTGTAGAAAGTGAAATTGTTGAAAAAATCACTTGTCAAATCACAAAAATCAATGTTGAAGAATTTACCTTGTAAGGCATTGACAAAATTTGACATATTTTTGGTTTCTCTATAAAGAATTTTTCATAATGATTTCCATTTAGAGACACACAAAATCGATTAAAACCTGAAATAAAAGGAATAAGCCATTCACAATGTTGCCATTTCGTTCGTTGGATTACCGAACTTCCTTATTATTAGATCATTAGTTTAATAGTTCTTTTTTAATTTAGTAGTACAGTTCATTTCATAATGGATGGATTCATTAATAAGCATAATTGGGGTTTTGATTTTTTTTGTCATAAATGGAAAGAACATATATAAGTTTTATAATAATACTATTTTTATTTTTACTTTTTCAAAATAATTAAAAAGGTATATCAAATTGAAAATACATTTTTAAACCTTTTATCAATGATGCGCTGACAGTTCCCCAAAAAACCCGAGCGTGTGTGACCTCACAATGTTTATTTCCTCTCAATATTACAGACAATTGATTCTTTTGTTCAACTGTGCCTTTTATTTTTTAATCAACTTATTCTTGTTATAGATTTATTGAAAATATCAAATCTAATTAGTTATCGTGCCTGTTTTGGTACCGAATACTACAAAAAGAACTCCCGAAAAAATGTTTTTAAATGTGTTACAAGATGTAAAACGTCGAAATTAATGGTTCCAAGTAGCAGGATGTATTAATCCTAAAACAACATCAAATGTTTACAACCACCTGTCATCAAATATATTCAAAAGGTTATTATTTATAACATTACATCAATTTTTTTGTTTGAGTATTTATTACCTGCGAAAGCTACACAATTGTGTCATTGAGTGTCTTGAACTTTTCATAGTTTTTTATTAATAATTAAAGAAACTATATAAACTTTAATCAAAATTTTATGTTTTCGACATGCACATCCTTTCACCGTGCAAATACAATTTTTGCGGTTAAATCGAACATAACCTATAGCCATCGTAACTTTCACGTGATACCCTACACATACCTTAATTATATTTAATAGAAATATTTTGTTTCTTATTTACATTTACGCTATTGCTTTTTAAAAAACGCAATTGATGCTTTAGCCCCTCGAACTGCTGAATTGAACCGAATGACATTTTTAAACAAATCTGTGACCATAAAAATATCCACACCAGATATATTATTAGAATTCGTCTTTTTGAACCCTTTATCACGCATTACTAAATTAAATTAGTAACTAACAATATTTTGTTACACTAGAGTTCAATAATTTTGATAGTATATACACAGGTAAAAGCGTTAACAGTACAGAAAAACTTTACAGTACGTGCAAACTCTTTAATATAATGACGTCACAAACATGGCAGACAACAGTAGAGTCACGTGATCTTATTTTAAATTTTATAAATTTTAATTTACTTATTACTTATACTACTTAACTTATATTACTTAACTGTAAACAATTTTTTTAAAAGCTTTCCGATTCGATTTTCAATATTATTTATGATAACGTTTTAAAAGAAAGTAAAAAAATCCATATTACTTTTTTTATTCAAAAACCCAATTATCATATCCGGTGTGATGAAAATCCAAATGACACCGCATCCGCCGAATTATTCTGATTTAACACCATGCGAACTCTTGTTCCCGAACAAATTTACCACTAAACACCTAAACTCTTTTAAACTTCTCGACGCGTATTTCGTGAAACATGTCAGCATCATCAGGAGACGATTTAAACTAGATTAAATAATTAACCTTTAATAATGCTTAAACTTGAAGAGATTTAGCACTGAACCCAAATCACTTTTTCAGAACACTCTAGACGCGCGTTTCGCTAAACATGTCAGCATTAAGGGGAGATGATTTAATCTAGATTAAATAAATTACTGTTTATAATCCTTAAATTCGAAGATATTAACCTAGATTATTCTCTAGATTATTTAGAAATAATCGCCTGATGATGCAAACGTGGTTAGAGAAACACGCGTTGAGAAGTTTAATAAAAGTGATATCGTGTTTAGTTAGAAATCTCTTCGAGTTTAAGGAATAGAGTGACTATCGATTTGCAATAATAAATATATTTTCATTCGTTAATTTATGTATGTATCTTCTCATTATTTCCCTAAACATTTGTTGTGATCTGTGCAATGAATCTATTTTTTCTCTATCTTTTCTCGAGCTGCATTTTTGCGACGGGAACATTAAACTTAAATTATTTTATTTGAAAGTCTGAACGCAAATAGACCGCAGTCATTATCGACAAATAATGGCCTTAATTGTTTCGGTGTTGCACACAAATGCATTTCTCTTGTATTTTTAAGAGGGTCGGACGTCGAGCAGTGCTAATAATTCAAGGAACGATCAATAGTTTAATATTTTGGAGAGAACTAAGCTAAAATGTATTATTTATACTCACCGGGGTGATTGCATGTCTATATGTCTATGTCATACCTGAAAGAAAAACAACCATAAATATAAGGGGTACTAGTAATGTCATAAAATTATTTTCTGAACTATTAATTTTATTAATATGGTGTACGCAAAGAGACTGGTGTCGTAGCTTTCGATCTGACATTAATACAGTTCGCTTCCTCCTGTCGAAACAATTGTCATACATACAATTTTAAATATAGTGAAAAAATTTAGATATTAATCTTTATTTATTTATTTAAAAATAATTTCCATCAAGTATCGGCTACCTCAATGAAATATAAATATATATACATATATAAATATATAAATATATATATATATATATATATATATATATATATATATATATATATATATATATAAATATATATATATATATATATATATATATATATATATATATATATATATATATATATATATATATATATATAAATATATATATATATATATATATATATATATATATATATATATATATATATATATATATATATATATATATATATATGAACCAAATTCTCCAGACTTAAAGCCATTAGAGTATCATGCCTCTCCTGTCTGTTGGCACTTATTTCTCCAGTCATGTAGAATATGTTAACGCATGGATCGCGTTTTTAAGATGTATTATTCTATTACCATGGAAGTAAAAAAGTAAAAGTTTTGGGGCTACTGGCGCATCACCAACTGAGAAGGCTATTTAGCGACTAGACCTACAGCTTAACGTGGGTTCCGAACCACGGTCATCAGCTACCGAAAACCCCGGTCAGCACCCCCCTCAAGCTATCAATCCTTGGTTTTGTGCCTGACCGAAAGTATCTCGAGAGGCCTACCGACTGGCGAGTGACCAACGTAGAAAACCTCTCAGAAGGGATCTGGCCTTATCCACTCTCGAACTGGTGTGACTGAGGGGTGGGTGATTCCTTGTCAGATTTTACACTCTTACCTAGAAACATTCACAAGAATTTTTAGAAAAACTTTTTTTGCCCAGTACGGGATTCGAACCCGCTCCACATTAACTGCCGTAACGTAAGGCTGGCGCCTTAAACACCACAGCTAATGTGGCTTCTACCATGGAAGTCATTTCTAGTCTGGGACATAGGAAGCAATTAAATATAATATGTCCAGCAGTAAAGATAATTAGTTCAATCTATGTGAATACAGAAGCGTCATCATTTGAGCGAACGAGAGCACTATATAGTGACCTATCTATGTTTTTACCCCCAGAAATTTCAAAGTACTACTATGTTTACATTAGGTTGTGTTTTAAGTTGGGCAAGAATTCCCGAAAAGGTTTTGCAATTATTTATACTATATTATGATAGTAGAATGAATGAATATTTTGGTATGGATATTAAGTGGAAGCTATAAGAGCGTATTCAAGTGAAGACAGATAGAACATGGGGATAATCCACTGCTAGGTTTATAAAATTAGTATAAAATTTATTTGTTAGCTGTTGGTGCCTCGTTATTCTCCGTAGTCACCTAATTTAATTTCATGTGATTTCTGACTACTCTTCCAACAGTCACCAAGTTTGGAATGCGGCTTTGAAAAATAATAAAAAAAATAATTAAAACTCATTTACACCTACTCATTACACATTTACATAATTATTCAATAATGAGTTCCATGGAACATTTTTTGACGAATATGAGACAAATAATTTTCTTGTTGAAAATTGCGCATTTAATAATTAAAATTTAAATAATTTATACAATAATAAAATATTATTTAAACATTTACAAGATTTTCACACCAGAAAAGTATTTTTAACATGATCTTTACGCTTATCTATTGATCCGATGGCACACCATTGTCTGGGAAAGTTGAAATTTAGAAAGTTCATTCAGCGGAAGTTAATGAAAACATTAAGGGATTGTTTCCAAATGAATTAAAATCATCTTTACACAGATACATTTACGTTTTTTTTGGTTTAGTTAAATTATCACGACGCATAAATTATTGTTGACATAATTTTCATCAAAAGGCTTTCAGAAATTAACATTTACTATGAGTATAAACTTACTTTAAGAATGTGCTGGATAATTAAGAATCTTTAGTGAAATCACATTGTTTTCACGCACAATGAATAAAAACTATATATATATATATATATATATATATATATATTATATATATATATATATATATATATATATATATATATATATATGAGCATTGGTTAGTTGCTAGGGAGGGAGCCCTACCCATCCCTTACATTGGAGGGCACATGTTTCGACTTCTCGTCAGATGGCTTATATACGGAGTTTTTTTACTTCTTTGAAGTGCGTCCAGTGAGACAACCGTAGTCAGGAGCTATACACTCCCGATCGTTGGGTTCCACAATCTCATGTGGAACGCACAACAACTTGCGTCTCTGCCATAATGAGTATTGGTTAGTTGCTTTCACGCAAGTTGTAAAAAAACTCTCTCTCTCTCTCTCTCTCTCTCTCTCTCTATATATATATATATATATATATATATATATATATATATATATATATATATATATATATATATATATATATAGACAGAAATATGTGAACAAAAGGATATCTGTTTTAGGAACGAATTTGGTCTTTGTGGATCACTATATATATATATATATATATATATATATATATATAATATATATATATATATATATATATTATATATATATATATATATATATATATGTGTATATGTATGGACACTCACATCATAGTCAGTACAAAAACTTCGAGTAGCACAGAGGGGGACTGGAAAGATGTATGTTTGGCATTACTAGATGGGATACAATGACCTGCACATAGATCAAAGACTTCTCAGACTTAGACTCTTTAGACTTTAGACTCTTCAGGGTACCTACACATGCTGTCCCAACAAGAATAGAGAGACCCTATTCACAGCCAACCACCAATGTTTATATGCAGTATCAGATTTCCTTGGACTGCGTCCACAAAGACCACGTCCCCATGAGATTGTGAAATCCAACAGTTGGGTGTATGATGACATTCAACTACTGTTGTCTCATTGGACGCAGTCCAAGGAAATCTGACACTGCATATATATATATATATATATATATATATATATATATATATATATATATATGTATATATATTTTTTTTTTTGAACTTAAGGGTTATTTAAAATTCTGTTTCATTTCAAAATAATTCAAATTCATACCACTTCCAGTTATCCGGTAAGTCGCCAGTAACTTCCTTATTATAAACGGAAACACCCGGTATATTATTTTCTTTTTAGATTCTTGAGAAAATTTCATAATAAGTTCCATCAGGTTCCTTTTATACGAATTTTGATCTGTTTCTTAAATATCTTGATTCTTTAGAAAATTTTAAAAGATGTAACCTTATTTTCAACACTGCGCCTTTTACGCATACCATAGGATATCTGGTATTATATATTGTTCTTCCGTGGGTATTGCTGTCCCTGACTGGCTCTGATCTTCATATAACTGGGAATAAAACCTTCTGACAATCTCTAACATTTGGGTACGCGTCCTGCACACTGTGCCATCCTCACGCTTTAAAGCATATATTTGCGTTCTTTTGTTTCTCAGCTTATGTTTAGCTTTGTTAATTCCTTTGTTTTCTTCCAGGGTTTTTTGCACTAGCTGCATATTGAATCGGCGTGGCCTCTCTGATACGTTTTCTTATAGTTTTGCAGAGCTCAGTGTACTCGACCCTGCCAAAAGGACTACCTGCATTTCTCATTGCTCGCCGTTTCTTCATTAAATCAATGGTCTCACTGGAGATTTTTGTTTGTTTGAGACATTTTTCCTCTGGTGCTATTGAAGCAGCCGTTTGAAGTACATTGTTGGCGATTTCTTCATATTGAACTGATATTTCCACCTCCTCTGTATCTTGTAACGCAGCAAACCGGTTTGACAAAACAATCTCAAAATCGCTTCCTCTCTCCAGCAGTTTTCCAGAATCCACCTTGCCCTTCTTTGATCTTACCATTTTTTCGCGCTCTTTTCGACAGTCAATCCGAACCCTTGCTCGTACAATTCGGTGGTCACTTCCAACATTAAAATTGTTAAGGACAGTACAATTGGTAAATATTGTTTTATCGTTGGTCATGATGTAGTCAATTTCGCTTGTGAGCCCAGACGGACTTTTCCATGTCCATTTTCTGCTGATATTTTTCTTATAGAATGAATTCATAATATATAGTTCTTGTCCTTCAGCAAAATCAACTAATCTGTCACCTCTATTGTCTCGCTCACCAGTTCCATATGGGCCAGTTGTATTTTCGTCTGTTCTTGTTGTTCCAATTCTGGCATTAAAATCACCCATCAGGATTTTGTACCTACATTTCTCCTTGTATAAAAGCTGGGCCACATCATCATAAAATTCCTCAATTTCCTCATCTTTATGGCTTATAGTTGGTGCATAAGCTTGGACGATTTGAAGCCTAAACTTTTTATTCAGCTGAATGACGCATTGGGCTAATCGGTCGGATGTACTTTCAAATTTTACCACACTGTCCTTCAGCTTTCGATTGATGAGGAATCCTATTCCGCCACATCGGCCATTTTCCGTACCTCGAGTGTAGAGTACGTGTCCAGTTGGTTCCAGTTTGATTAACTCTTCACCCTTCCTTCGTGTTTCACAGAGCCCAATAATATCCCAATGTATGTTATCAAGTTCGATTAACAGTTCTTGCAATCGGGCCTCTGTTTTCATAGTCCGTATATTTAACGTTGCAATGTCAAAAGTCCAATGGCAGCCTGATCTAACCCGGTGATTCTTAGCACCCTCTGCCTTGGGGCAGGTCTTCCCGCTGCCGTAGGTAGTTGCCCCTTGGCCTCCGGGGAATGAGGGCCGTGTTTGAGGTTGTACTGTCATATTTCAACATACTGAAATACCATGTTGAAGGTATGGACCGTAATCTATATATATATATATATATATATATATATATATATATATATATATATATATATATATATATATATATATATATATGTATATATATATATATATATATATATATATATATATATATATATATATATATATATATATATATATATATATATATACATATATATATTTATATATAGTGTTAGATTTTCTTAGACTGCGTATGATCAAGAAAATCTAACACTACATATATACGCCATCCGACGGAAGGTCAGCGAAAACATGGGTTGTTGGCTGTGGATAGGGTCTCCCTATTCTTGATGGTATGGCATATGTCGGCGCCCTAAAGAGTCTGAACCTCGAGAGACGAAACATATGTCATCCTGTTGAAGCGATAGGTGGGGCTCCTTCCCGGTCAAGCAACCAACAAAAGTATTCATATATATATATATATATATATATATATATATATATATATATATATATATATATATATATATGTTTTCGCTGACCTTCCGTCGGATGGCGTATATATGTAGTGTTAGATTTTCTTGATCATACGCAGTCTAAGAAAATCTAACACTATATATAAATATATATATGTATATACATATATATATATATATATATATATATATATATATATATATATATATATATATATATATATACATATATATATATATATATATATATATATATATATATATATATATATATATATATATATATATATATATATATATATATATATATATATATATATATATATGGACACTCACACCATAGTCAGTTCAAAAACTTCGAGTAGCACAGAGGGGAATGGAAAGATGTATGTTTGGCATTACTAGATGGGATACAATGACCTGCACATAGATCAGAGACTTCTCAGACTTAGACTCTTTAGACTTTAGACTCTTCAGGGTACCTACACATGCTGTCCCAACAAGAATAGAGAGACCCTATTCACAGCCAACCACCAATGTTTATATATATATACAGTAGTAAATAAAATATAATAT